>CM076570.1:164306453-164457023 GCA_034641835.2 Pinus albicaulis
AAATAATAGCAAGTATAGAGTCAGGATTTACTGTATATCAGTACCCTTCTTTGATTGATAAGTTTTATCTAAATGTTTTCTTTTGAATTGTGTTATTTAGGAATGGTTTAATTCAGTTCAAGCAGTAGGAACGCTGGCGTTCCCTCATCCTCCTGTCTTAGCTAATTGTTATTCTTGAAATTTATTTTTCATTTCATGTTAAGTAGAGATGAACTAAGGAAGATATGGTGAGCCCTGGTCCTAGTTTTAGCCCAAAAGGTTGACTGAAATTTTCCCTAGGAATGTGTTGAAAGCTAGCTAGTTTCGAAGTACTTGCCAGATCTTAGGCCATTCTTTGTTATCATTTGTGTTTTCCCTTTGTGTTTTAAATGTTTTTCTATTGAAAGTATATCAAAGGCTGGCTAGTTTCGAAGTAATTACCAAATCCTAGATTTCTTTTGTGTTATTCTTAAGTGTTTTTCAAAGGTTGGCTAGTTTCAAAATACTTACCAGATCCTGGGCTGCTCTTTGTTCTTCATTTGTTTAGTTCCCCTCCTTTTTATATCATTTCATTCCATAAATCAACTTTAAAGAGATCCTTAGACATAGATGACTTGACCCATAGACCACTCTTGAACCTGATTGTTTCAATTAAAACCATATTATGACTCCATAGCCCAATGGACTAAAATCTGCATTTATCCATCTTTTTGGCCAAAGCTTGTTCTATTTTCTTGCAACTTCTCACCTTTGAAAATATTTTCATTTATAACTTTCCACTCAAGCCATAATCATGCTCAACCATCCAAAACAAAGAAAAAACCTCAACCTTCATAACTAGCCTAAGATCATTACCCAAAGCCTTAAAGATAAATCCATCTTTACACTTATTGGAGAGATCCCTCTCCGGATTTAGGAGGGCTAAATCCTAGAATCCCAAAGTGGTTGAAATGATGTTTCTCCCTGCTATCAGACTTTTCCAATCTTGCTGATTGCAGGGAGCTAACAAATTCGATGAAATCATTACATTTCTTATGGGGATGCTATGAAAAAGGTCACCTTGTAACCACTTGCTAGATCTACCCAGGAGCTTTGTGATAACTTGTGGTTGGATTATGAGAATAGCGATGAGGAGTGTTGTAATGTATTTTACACATGGGTGGACAGAATACACTATGCTTAATAGGGAGGATGTTTTCCTACAAGAAATTCACAGGTCAATTTCTTTTTCAAATGTTAGTCGAAAACATTCAACATGTAGTAAACTAAGAAAAATGGAAACATAACATGCTAGATAAACAAAAAAAAAAAAAAAAAAAACATGTATAAGAACATGCTTAATCGAGCAAACACACTAATAACTCAACAATGGAGAGCACTCTCCCTTTATTAGGTGTTGGTAGTAGTATAAGATAGAATGCTAAATATCTTGTAATGGATCCTTAGAGCTAAAAAGCTCCAATATCCAAGACAAGGGGGTCTCTTACCCTCAATCTTTCTGCAAACCTCTCTTCCCTCTCGAAGGATGGTAGATCAACAAACACATGGTGAACTCTTTTCTCTTGGATTGATGTGTTGGATGGCCAAAAACTGAATCCTTACAATCCTCTTGCTACTAGACAACACAAGTTAGTTTTCTTCTAAGCAATTTGGCCAACATAACGATGTGTTCTCATGTTCCTCTTCCCATGGCTCGCTTTTATAGAAAAATTTCAATTTTTCTCTCCCTCTCTTGGTACAAGATGGATGTTGACATCAGAGTGGGGGGATGATTCCTTTATGTGTTGCACTAAAGCCTTAAGGTGGCTCAAAGGAGGCTATAATTGGATATATTGAGTGAGAATATTTTATCCAAGTCTACCAAGTGGTCCCAAATGGTGACTTTTCACATCCTTAGGATCACATATCTCTTTAAGGGATAGCCATTGTTATCACTGGAAAATCAAACAAGCAAAAGATGTCATAAAATGTCAAGAAGAAGGATTATAGGGCTGAGAAACATTAGAGAATCTAGAAAATTTTAAAATCTCTAAGGTCAAGAGGCAAAATTATCAAATTGTGCACATAAGACACATGTAAATTGCGCTCTTTAGGCATTTTTCTTCGATAGTCACCCTGGCCTTCGCGTCTTTCCCTCAATAAGCTGCGCAATCCTAAGCATGGCAGAAGGTCACCATCTAGGACCACTTGAGACACTTCAGGAGAATATTCTCCACTTGAGGCCACCCAAGGATGACAAACTAGAGCCACCTTGAGACCTCAAGTGAGCACACAAAGGAATCAACCCCCACTCTTAGGTCACTATCCACAATTGTACCAAAATTGGGAAGAAGGATTTTAAGTTTCCTATAAAATTCCACCATGAGAAGAAAAAAATGATAACACATTGTTATGTTGGCCAAATTTCCCATGAGATAACTAGCAATGTGTGATCTAGAGTAGAAATAGAGTTAGAGGATTCATTTTTTGGGCACCCAAAAACTCAAATCCCTTAGGAGAAGAGAGAGGCCTAGCAGAGCCAGCTCAAGGGAAAATCCCTCCTTGCATTGGGTATTAGAGCTCCATAGCTCTAAGGATCCACTGCAAGTGGGTAACGTTCTACCACTTCTTTACTAATAGCAGATAATAATAGGGGATTATTTCTCTATTTGTATTATTGGCTCATTTGACTTGATTGATATTATGTCTATGTTTTATTGTAGTTTTGTTTCTTCTTCTTATTTATAGCATACTATGTTCCATAAACTAGTTTGTTTTACATGTCATTATTTTTCCACTAACCCGATAACAATTATTTCTACGGGTGACCATTGGTTGTAGGTTTCAACCATTCCTACCAAGCACCAGTGTTTTAGTACACCTTTGCACTAAACACACCATAACAAGATTGGAAACTCCACTTATTTTACCCTTTAGTTAAGTCATTATGTTTTTGCAGAGCCTTATTTCTGCTTAGGATTTTTGTTGGACCAGCTCTCGTCCTCCTCATATTCTCTCATTCAGCCATTTTGAAGATATTCAACTTAGGGGGTTTGAAATTTTTGCGTTCAGGAAAACTGTGCATGTTCAACACAGACAGACGCATCGATCCACGTTCATTCAACTTAGACAAGCATGCAAAGTCGCACAACTCTGTAGAAAAATTCCACGTGGCAACCAGTGAACCATTTTTCATTAGTTTTCTTCATTTTTTGCAACTGTAAAGTGACTGGAAGCCCAGAATAAATCTTCCATCACTATGTTTGGTGTCCCTTGATTGTTAGTACATGCTTTTATCTACACTTAGTTTAGTTATTTTCATAGTTTTAATTTTTAGTTTATTTTAACAAATTCACATAGTTCAATTAGGAGGCAAGTAAGTGGCTCAAATCCACCCATGCCATATAAATGAACTTATTTTATGAGAATAGACACCAAAACACATAAGTAATTAGCAAGGAGTAAGTGGCCCATATCCACACATGCTTAGCTAGTTTCCATTTATTTTTTCATAGTTTTTGCATTAATTTTAGTTTAAAATTTTGCATTAGGAACTGGGACCAGGATCAAATTGTATTAGAAAGCAAGTAATATTTTCTACCCTTGCACCTTTTGTTGACCCTAGACATGCATATGCATACTCTATTTTGATAATTTCCCATCTCCCTTTAGTCCAACATTTAGCTTAAATAGGAAAAATTGTAAGTGTTCCATTATCCACACATCATTTGATTTTCAAAAGGAACAATAAAAAAATATTTTAATAGGAGGGATTGTAAAGGATCGTTGCATATCCAAATCATACAAAAATTGTGATTGTACACTTTCTCAATAATTTTCCACACCATAAGCAAAGTAAAAATCCTTAAAACTAACCATAAGTGAACTCATTAAATCTCCCCACAGGGGCCACAAGATAATTATTAAGGCAGGTTAGGACCATTATGGGTAGGCATCCAATAAGCCGCTGTGGTTAGTTTACATTATTGAAACATAGAATTTGACTTTATAGGGAGCTCTAAACCCATCTATCCACCCACAGAAAAGAAAACCTGAATGCCACATAGACCCGATTCAGAGGGGGTTAAGCTTAGTCCCTGTGCATGCAGTACTATTTGGGCTACCTGACCCATCTAGTGCTCGAAGCTGAATATTAAGAAGCTCAAGTATAGAATGCTCACATGCGACGATGATAATTAGTGGAAAAATATAGGGAATCCTTTCCTATAGGTGACGGTGCACGCAACACTAGATCCTCTTTCCATTACCTTGGTCGATTCTTCAATCGCTGGAAGGCGTCACCAGTTATTTCAAGACATTAGGCCCAATATCCACCAAAATATATCTTCGCAAGGCCCAGTTACAATTGAGAGTGTAAGGAAAATTAGGTCTTTTAAGATTTTGAGTATCACATGTAAAACAACAATAACCATTTTTTGATTGACTGACCACATATGATTAATCTAAAGAGAGATTAAACTTTTATTTTCGCTTTTTTTTATGTATGTGATCACTTATTTTTGATATATAATCTCTCTCCTCTCATACAGATGAAAAATATTTCCAAAATCAAATCTATTCGACACTATAATGGACCCAACAAGACCCCATCGATCTAGACGTTTCTTGTACCTCCCCACATTAGAGGGAGGAGTTCTAGGTCTTTCATCATTTAGGTGCCAAATATTAAACACTGCCACCCCTTATCGGTTCATCATTTATCGTGGCATCTTTAGTTGGGAACCGCCAAGGGTCACCCAATGCCACACTGGTGGAAACCTCCTCAGGTTCACCACACACCACTCCTCCCACAACCCGTAGAGGGTAGAGGAGCACTAGCCATTCACAGAGCCAACTCAATTACCTTTCTTAGCATCTTTAAACTTACTCGATCTATCAAAGTTAACAAACCACCCCATTGCACACAATCCCACTTGTCCCCCCATGCCCACGAAGCTCCCTTCGAACATTACAAAGTTTGAAGAGAAGAAAGCAGAAGACCTTGGGAAACATATAATGAATTTCCAACTGTGGTGTTCATCAAACAATATTATTGATGATACTGTTCGGTTAATATTATTTCACCACACCTTAGCCGAACCAACCATGAAATGGTATGTGCAGTAGCCTTCTTCTTCACATGGAACCTTTAGAACCCTTGCTACTGCGTTCCTCACATATTTCTAGTGACCCATCCACCACGATTAAGGAATGGAGTTATGGATGCATTTTAGACAAACAACATCTTTCCATATCTCAAATCATCTCCATGAATGGCGGTGACGTCAAATTTTGTGTAAAGCCAAACTCAATGATCGAGTTTTACTAGACCTATTCCTAAAAACTCTCACAACATATATTTTGAAGGATGTGGAAACTCAAGCACCTACTTTTGAAGAGAATGCCATTAGCAAAGCCCATCTACTCAAGATGATAAACACTTAGTCAGGATACATCTATAACATCCTGCCTAACGCCCCACGCTTAAAAACTTATAAATAATTTCCAGGCACATCGAACACTGCAGACGGATTGATAGGGTCAGTGACCCAAAATCACCTAGGCAGCAGTAATCTATACCTTGGTTATGCGTATGGTCCTAACTAGAACATCCCGCAACTAGGCTACCATCAAAGTCATCATGCACCTCTATAGAACATGACCAATAGGGCGTCATCATACCATCATCAACAAGGAATATCACTTGCTCCCACACAAGGGACCTAATAGGAAGTTAGGAATGCTGACGGAAGAGCTCCCACCCAGTGGTCATTTACAAACCGAGGACATCAGTCAATTTAGTCCCACTTCCACTCATCCAAATCAACCCATCACCAACCCATTTAGTTATAAGGAAACTGGTCCTTTAAATCCAGTCGGAGCCACCATACCAAACAGAAAAGGAGCTGTCCTAAGGTCCCGACCGGGTGGTTTTCCCCAATGTTTGAAGTAGAGATTTTATAAAGCCCAACAGACCCCAATATTCCCTAGCACAAAATACACCAATGCAAAATAATGCTCCAGTGAACTTTGTGCAACCTTCCCATGCACAACCATGCCATTCATATGACCAGGAGAATCCTATTTATCATACTAACGTGGAAATGGAAAAATCAAAAAAAGAAAGAAGGAAAATCCAGGATAGGGGGGCAATAGCCAATAGTGGCCTCCGTGATCTCATGCTGGGGGCAACCCAAACCGAAATAAAAATAAGGAGCCAAGTAACTCCCAAGGGTAGAACAAGAGGATCAATCTTCGGACCAACCACTCTTGGAAAAGTTTTGGGGAGTATGCCCATTACACTGATCATTGTCTCGAACTCCCCAAGCTGAAGAAGCTTCAAGGTAATTGATGACAAGGGGGACCCACACAATAACCGACTGTAATGTAGGATCCCTTCCACCACCAAGGGGAAGTTAGTATCCAACAACAAAAAACACCCCTCGATGATTCTAGAAAAACAACTGCAAAATCTATATGATTGGCAAGGGATACCTTGCCAGACACCTGTTCGTCAGGGATAGCACAAGTGCACCTACAACATTGTTGACTATATAAAAAACGCCTATTGAATCTTTGCTAAAAATGGATAACGGACCAAAAAGGAAAACAAGACACCACTCCAAAGAGGCCCATAATTATAGCATCATGGACTATTTAGCTCATTCTCCCACCACCATGTCAGCTTTGGAAGTCTTGCAATATTTCCCAAAGCTAAGGAAATCCTTACTTTCTGCGTTAAGCACAATCGACCCTGCCAATTCATGCCTAATGTATTTCGATTTAGATAAATCCACTCATAGGCTTCATTCATTGGCTTCCTTCCAGATAACAGTGTCAGTCCAGAACATAACTATCCATCGATTATATCATTTATTATCACTCGGATTGAACCTTAAGTTGAAGAAGGAAATTTCGAGGTAACTACAAACCACACTTCGACAAGTAGCTAGCCCTACTAGGCAAGGAGAGGGCTCTCTCCATAAGGATCACAACCAATATGACTAAGGAAAGAAGATATTAGGCTAGGTATAGTAGCTCAAGGTTTTTATTTTTATAGTATAGGGTTTTACTAGATCAAAAGGAGCATAAATAGTCAGGGCAAGGGAAATTAGGTCATAATTTGCAGGGTTTTCTATGGGGCAAGGTAGGCATAGTGATTTAGAAATTTTATGATTTCAATGGTAGGATGATCAAGATAGGTGAGGAGCTAGAAAGAGCATGGTGAAATCATGGTTTCCTTCTAAAATGAAGAAATTACAGACTATGAATATTTACCCAAAACAGAGCATAATAATTATGGATTCGGTTCATCTAACTTGAAAACATTCACTTAATAGAAATTAAATGATGGATGAAATAAAAAATACATGTCAACACATGAAAACATAAGGATAAACTGAAATAAACACCATACCACAGGGATCCCTTAAAAATAGCTGCAAATTTGATTAATATTCCTACTTAGAACTTATACAAATTGTGCCTCTTCAAAGGCCAAGCATCCAACTAAGTCCAACCCTTACAAATGAGAAAGAAGAAGAAGATATAGACCTCAAAACCACTCTCCCTAGCCTTAAGGAGTCTAACCCATGAGATGAGTATCAGTTTCCACCAAACGGTGAACAAGAATCTAAAGACTAGGAAGACCAAACCACTTGCCTCTAAAAGAGAGGAAACTGATTCATTTGACCTCTATAGGACTCAAGCTAATGAATTTACCCATAGTAAAATAATAATCATCATAATTAAATTAATATTTACCAATTACATCATTGAAAACCCAATTAGTGAGATAAAACTCAAAAATTTCGTGAAAAACATAGAAAACTTTAAAATAGAGAAAATTTTTCCTAAGCACAGTGCCAAGGAGGAAAAAATAGGTCTTTTCGCAGGTCACTTTTGACTAAATTCTCAGTGTCAAAATTGAGCTCATGAGAGCTCATTGGAAAACCTGTCCTGTATACTTTCCAAATATTCTTTTGGTTTCTTATTTGGAGTTAATTTGACCCCTCAAAATGGCATTCTCCCAATACTGCCTCTAAGTACAGCGCCATCCTGAAAAAGAGGTAGAAACATGATTTTTTGGGTGTTTTTGGCCCTTTTTCCTGGCCAGTTTTGCTCCAAATTCTTAGAAACGTAGAGGGGGAATTTCCTCATCATTATGAACACACTGATGCCTTCATTTTTTCCATTGGTTGCCCCAAGAAAAAACACAGCGCCAAGGTGCTACGCTTAGAGCAGAATTTCCTGTGTTTTTTCCAAAATTGCCCAAAAACTCAAAAATCTTCAAAATTTTCAAAATTTCTCAAAATTTGTCAAATGGGCCCACAACTACCTGTCAACTACCTGACAAGCATTTTGAGTTTATCCCCTCCTTTCTTTCTCTTCCGGATATTCCTGAATTTATCCTTCATCTGTTTGACCTTGATATTGCAAATTTTGTTCCAAGTCTGATAGTGATGGGCCATGTGCCTGAGCATCTAATTATCTTTTTTGGATTTCACTAGTAGCTTCTCCAAGTGAATTTTGACTCTCTCAAGCCACCGTGTTAGACTCCTATACCAATAGGTGTCATTTTTCATGATTGTCTTGATTGAACTATGGAATATGTTCAAACCTTCTTCTTGAGCAAAGGTGTTCCATATTCTTGAAAAACCAAAAAATCAAAAAATTTAAAAAATGTAAAGAGGGTATACCCTAAAAGAAAAATCAAAGGGTAAGAAAAAATAAAGTGGTCAAAAAAAGTGAAAGAAATGAACCCCAAACAAAAATAGACCAAGGAAAGTGTGCAAATCCAAATGCCACTACTATTTCATTTTTGTAATAAAGCAATTGTGTGCAGCTTGTCAAACTTTTGCCACAATTTATGAAGAGTCAAACTGTTTAAACTTGACTCATTCATTTTCAATTTCATGTTGTAGAATAGAGAATAAATATCTGACCAAACAGTCTAATCTTGGCAGATAAGTAGATAGGTAGAGTTAATAAAAGGTGCTCAACAGTTTAATCTGAGCCCTTGGATGTAATAAGGGTAGAAATAGATAGATTTACCATGTAAAAGAAAAGAAAATTGATAAGGGTTTGCAAGTCTAAATGCACCCTAATAAAGAAGAGAAAATGGTAGTAGTAGATAGGGTAGGTAGATGGTGTTACAAAGTTTTATCTGATGAATGATGTTGCTACATGTTTTTGATCCTTTACTTTCATCACAAATACTGAAGCAGGAAATATACTGGAAAATCACAGCAAGCAAAGTCAAAATCATTAACTTCCCTCATCACTTTCCCCTTAAAGTTTTACTAATTTCCCCCAAAGTACTAAGGTACTTGGAGATCAAAGGGGCTCAAGGCATTTCCTTGACTTTTGGAGGGACCGGACCCTCGGCCTAATGATCAAAAAAGACCTAAGTACTTGAGATAATTCATCATTATAATCATTCACCTTTAACCTTTTCCTAAGTAAAATCCCACTTTGCTTAGGAAAACCATGCAAAACTTCCATAAAATCCCTCAAAATAACTTACCATTCTAAAGTTTAAGTGTTGAAAATGAGATATTGCAATTTACTTCAAAAAATTCTCACTTTGTTAGATGTGCAAAGTTTTTTGAGTTCCCTTGTCCCTTTGTCATATTTACATTTAACTCTATTTACTAAATCCTTAGTGAAATGCCCTATCCTAAGTATATAACTCATTTTTTATAAATACCTCAAAAACCCCTCTATTATAAAGTTTAACCAAAGTAATTACTTCCCCGTGCATTCAAATAAAAACCCACTATATAAGCCCTTTGGTTAAATTATATCTATATATAATAATCCCGCCCCTATGGTAAGTTAATTATATTAATTAATTTATCATATAATAAAACATATATGAAAAATAAAACTTTAAACATACGATAAATATGTTTAAAACCAAAAAATATAAATAAACCCGAAGTTTTAAACCAAAACTTTGAAAAACCCCATGCCACCGTGGCCTATCCACCTGGCATTCCCCCGACGTTTCAACCCCACCGCGACCCCTATTTCCATTATACAATGGGATTAACTAATTATCAGAATTAGTTAATAACCAACCTTCTCCGCAAATTAGAAGCTCCCCGGGATGTTTAATAACGTTAATCATGTTTAAAACCCCGCCGGGCCCGCACGATAGCGCCCCATCATCTCCCCGTCCTTTCCACCGTCAGATCGTCCCTCCACAGATCGACGCTCCACGGTAATTCCGCTACCCATCCATTTTCGGGGTTTTAACGTGCGGGGAATGGTGGAATTGAAACAGTTCACCTGCCACGCGTCAAAGATCCAATGGAATCGTTGCCCTCCCGACTAATACCACTCTAGTCCATAAGCGGTGCGGGAACTAAACCACTTACCGCCTGACTCCTGCACACGTCAGCCCGTACCAATGTGACGTCACTCCTCGAAAAACTAAAAACCCCCCTTTTGACTTTGGAAATAAAACAAAATTTCGCGTTTTTGTGTCATTTTCACCATTTAAACGCGACTGTGCTCTCTGCTACGGTTTTTGAATTTTCATCGAAATCCACTGTTCCATTCAATTTCGCTCCATAAATCCGCCAGACCTGCGTTCAAGCGTCCTCCTGCTACCGCCTGTTACCTGTTAAGAACCAGCTTTCTTCCAAGAATAGGTATTTATCCTATTCCACCCCGAACTGCAAGTAAAACTCTGTTTTCTTTGTTTTTAGCTGAATTAGTGATTAAAACCCATCACTGAGATCTTCCCCAGAGGTTTTAAAACTGTGAAATTACTCCCTGAACCTACAATTGTGCTAATTTCCTCATTTAAATCGAAAAGCGCCCGGCCTGTGAAGAAAACCCTGGAACTCCCGTTCTGAATCCACAAGAACCAAAATGGAAGCCCCTGCAGCCCTGAATGTGACCCCACTGAATGCCCCTCACAGAGAATTAGAGTATTTACCCTTAGTGGACAAAGATTTTCAGATTAAAGACTTGCATTTTGATGAAAGCCCCCTTCTGATTTTTTGTCGCTGCAGAGACGATTATTCAAAGGGGCAAGATGTTATTGGACTGTGGGAATCCAATCTCCCAAGGTATCTCATCCCCTCAGTCATTATTTTCCCATAAATTATCCACTATTGCCATTCTAACTATGATCCAACTCAAAGAGCAGTAATGTCCCCTAACCAGAATGTCCTTTTCCCAATTACTGCTCAGTCTAACACAGTAAAGAACAGTCAAAGAGTATCAGGATTAAAGAGTATCAGTGGTTAAAGTGTATCAGGTAAAAGTCAGAGTGAAAGTGAAAATGAAGTTACAGAGCGGTCAAAGGTTAACAGTAAAAGTAAATACAGAAGGCAGTAAAATGGTAAAAAGAGGAAATGAAAATACTTTCACCAACATTGAAGTTTGTCTAAAAGTGAAAGTAAAACAGTCAAAAGAGCAAGAAAGTAAAAAGATGAAAAAACATAACAAGAAGGAATATTTTTGCAGAAATTGCATGTTTTAGTCATTGTTTTGCAGAAAATATTGTGACCAATCCAAGATGAATTTTGAAAAACTGAAGGAGGTTTATGTTCTTAAGAGGGCCATCTACAGAAACCTCTCTCACTTTTCTAACAGCCATTATGGTTTTGGAAATATTAAACAATGTTGGAAAGCACTTTTCGCAGAAAATTCCTGTTAAGTCATCCATTTACAGAGCATATTGTGGCCAATCAGAAACACATCTTACAAAACTGAAGGAGGTTTTTGTTCCTAAGAGACCCATCTACAAAAACCTATCTCATTTTTTGGAAATTGATTTTATACTGAGAGATACATGCACATCTTTAGAGGCTATTTTTCAGACTCTGTGAAACTCTGTTTTACACATCTTTTTTGCAGAACCTATTGCGCACAGCTGGAGAGAAATTTTAGGAAAGTGAAAGAGGTTTATCTCACCAACATATTTATATACAATAACCTCTTTCACTTTTTACATATCTATTACGGATTGAGAAATAACAAGGTATCATTGGACCCAAAGTTTACAGAATTGTTGGAGCAGAATTCACAAAAAAAGGAAGCAGTTAGTGACTTGGATGCCTCATCATCAACTAAGAGTTGGATCAAATTCGAATTCTTCTCTTTTTCATCACCTATCCATACAAAATAGTGCCAAATAGATGCATTAGTTTGAGTGTCCTTTAATTAAGTTCTATTTATGTAAATAGTTGGAGAGATTTGTGAACCAATTTTGATATTTGTTTCAAGATATTTTAGTTTAGAATTTGTATAAATACTCCACTCTTGGAAGCATTTGAGGTGGATTCTATTACTTTGCTGTAACATTGAGATTTTCGGAATAAAAGCATTTTGGAGAAATTTATTCGTGGCTTACTGGATGACGATTTGAAGCTCGGGACTTTTTGCAGGATTCATGTGTTGGACTGCAGTTCAATAAGTCTTTCTACCCTTTGTCTTAAGTTTTATATCAGTTTATAATATCATTATGTCCATTTATGAATAATTTACATAAAGGATTGAATCAGAATTTACTTAATTGTACTCTGATTTCAGATGTGATTGTTCTTAATGTTTTCCTCTAAATTGGTTATAAGCACAAATTCTTAAATGCTCTTGCTTTGCTAATTTAAACATTCTTGATTACTATAATAAAGAATTCTTCATTGCTCTTTGTTTGTAGTCATCTCATTTCTTTCTTTTGAACATGGTGAAAGATTCTTAGCTGCCTTTCATCCCTTCAAGGTCATCCCATCGACTTTAAATTTTAAGGATTGTTCTCTGTCTAGCTATCTTGCCTTGTAAAGCCATCTTGTGTGTAGAATAGAAATCCAGTAAAGCCATCCTTTGACTCCATAGCCCAATGGACTGAAAACTATCAACCTTGCCCTTAGTCAACGGATTCCACCATTCAAACAAAATCAAACTCTTGGATCTATAACTAGCCTAAAACCCTCCAAGAAACAAAGATAAATCATAAAGAGAGAGCCCTCTCTGGATGCAGATTGGCTAGATTCTGCATCTAAAAGGTTGGTTTGTGGTTACCTCGGGTATACTTTCCTCTTACACAACTTCTAGGAAAACTTGAGTGATAACACTGTCTAAAATTCTCTATTTTCCTCAATTTCCTCTGCCAACTGCTGGTCAATAGTCAAATTCTGAGTTTCTTGCTCTTCTTGATCTAAGGCTCTTTTGAGGCCTCTTGTCTTTGGCATTTTCCGGATGTTTTCAACCTCCTTAAGATCTTCTCTGGCATCTTGGTTGATCATGTTTTGCCTCCTCTCCTATAGCAACTTCATCTCTAAAAGAGTTTTTTTATCTATCAATTGTTTTCTCTCTTGCTCTAGGGAAAAGATGATGAATTTTGTCCTCTCAAGATTGTTTTGCAACTCTCTAATGTGTGCCTCCTTTTCTTTGATGCCAATGTTTGATGTAGTAGTATCATAAAACTCTTCAAGGTCTACTAGCTCAAAATTAGCTTCTTCTTCATGGGCGTATTCATGCTCTTGATCTATTTTTTCATGACTAAGCTTTATGATATTCTCCTTTCCTTTTTGTGCTTGTTGTACCTGCTTTGTTATTGAAGAAGGAAAAGCCCCTTCCAAACCATGTGGAGAAAACATTTTCCTTTGTGCTGATGAATAAGGCGAGGCCCCTTCCACACCATTTGGAGCAAGCACTTGTCTTTCTGCTGCAAACAATTTTCTAAGCCCTCTATGATATGTTAGACTGCATTCTTTGACTGACCCTGGTGATTTGACTTGATGCTTCCTTGTTTTTACAATTGCAGGGCTAGTATATGTCTCTCTTCTCTCTTGTGGCACTGGTGGAGGAATATGGGATTTTGTGAATATGTTGTTTCTAATAAAGGTGTCCCAAGAGATTTTCATTAGATCTATATGATGAAACACAATGAGTTTGATGAGGGATTCATGATAGAGGTTTTTCATTTGCTAATGATATTATTTCTTTGACACCAAGTATGCCATCTTTTCAATGTCCCAGAGAAAGAAATATGGAATGTTCAACATCCTCACCCTAGTGAAATGCATGAGTAGCCTGATATGGTATATGTACAATCTGGAAAATCTACCCTCACAAGTAACATATCTCATGATAATCTTTATCATTGGTGCATACTTGTTGAGGAGGAAACTAAAGGGGAAAACTTTTCTTCCTTGATTCTTGTACCTGGTTTTGAGATAAGGCTGAAAATAATGATCACCTAGGTCTTATGCTTTGTACCATTTATTCCCAACATTTGGAATCATTGTAGCATTAGAAATGATGGCAGTGGATAAGGAAAAAGTTACACCTGTCACCATGCTATCATGGAGGTTCAGTATAAAGAGCCTAGTCAACTCAGGACGATGCTAAAATCTTTCCACCTTTTTACAAAACTCATAACACCCAACATATTTGAAACAAGAAATAGCTAAAGGTGAAGCCTCTAGCTCTCTAATGTTTGTTGGATCTATTCTGATGATTTTTCCTCCTTTATGTGGCCTTCTCTACTGTACAACCTCATTTTCCTCAAACTCATCATCACTATTTTCCTCCTCCATGTAATATTTGTCTTCTCTCTCCATGCATGTTTCTTTGGCACTTGAAAACCCTAGGGAAAAGGAAAGAAAAGGGAGAGTGAGTGAGGGAGTGAAGGAGTGAAGGGAATGAGAGCAGGGAAAGAAATGATGAAATGAGGGCTTTTAGGGAATAGGGATAGAGCCACAAAAATTAAGGGAGATGGGGAAAAGGGTTAGAAAACATTTTGAGGTGATGGGAAGTGAAAATATGAAGAGGGACAAGAATGAAAATTTAATTACAGGTCAAAGGTATGGGGAAATCTATGCAAAAATGTGAAAATCCTAGAAATTGGGTTTTGAAGGAAGAGGGTAAAGGGACTTAGGAAATGGTAGTTTAGTGTTTTAGGGAATATGGGGTAAAGAAATAGGGTCTATGGATTAAAATTTTGGTAGAAAGGGTTTTTTGGGAAACTTTATAATGGGGAGGGGAATTTTGGGAAAACTAGGGTTTTTGTGATTTCCTTACCAATATAGATTTTACATACAAGCATAAAATGAAGGAAGAAGAGTAAAAAGGGATTTTACTTACTTGATTTTAGGGAAGAAAGACAAATTTGAATAATTTGGAATAGTTTTGAGGGTTTTTTTCCTAAGCGCAGTGCCTCACCTAGGAGCGCAACGCCCTTCTCCTAGGCACAATGTCGTTCAATTATACACTACCAGAACTACCCTAAGCACAACGCCTAACCCAGTAGCACAGCACCAGGAAATTTCTTCATTTTTTCTGTCCTTGCTTGACTCTCTTGCTCCAAAACACGTTTTTTCTCTTGGCAAATGAACAATTGAGGTTTTCTTTTGGCAAATTAGTTTTTTATATCTTGCATGATTTTGAATTTTGAATGATTGGGACTCACATTTTCCTTTTTTCTCATTAACCTTTCAAAATACTTTTTGATGCTTTTGGTGCTTTGGATGCGTTGACATGATATTTGTATCTTTTCATGAAATTGTCTTTAGCTAGGAATAGGCAGCTTTTTTGGTTTATTACATATAGTGAATTTAAATTACATAAAATTAGAACATAAAAATATCTTTGTTTTTATCTCAAAAATGTCATTTTTGAGATGAAAACTTACAAAATTAAAATGTAACTTTACATGGAAAAATTAACTGAAACAAATCAAGAGTTTTATTCCTGGAACATCTTCACACCTTTCGTTGCCCTTTATTTCAAATGAGACCATGCAATGAGCTGACCTAATGAAACCCTAGTGACTTAGTGGAAAATAAAAACAATTGTCTCAATGAGTGATTTTGACTAAAAGTGAAAAGAGAGAAGATTTATTTCTAGTATGATGAAAACATGGAAGAGTGTCAGTAGGCATATAATTGTGAAGGAAAATGAGACATTTGACAAGGACAACCACCAGTGGAAAAATTTTATATCATGACCTAATGGAATTATTGAAAATTTCTTTAGAATGGGACACATAAGATGCACATGCAAAATGTGTTATGATCCCTGGTGGAAATATGAAAATACTGACACTAACATCATTGACGAGGGTGCATCCACATGCATAATTTCAAAGAACATTTGGTAGAAGTTAGTAGCTCCCGAACTGAAGCCATCGTACATTACACTTAGAGCATACAATGGGTGCCCTTCTGCTCCCCTCGGTCTCTATCAAAATGTCTCGGTCTGCTTGCCCAAAAATACGATTCTTATAGACATTGAGGTCTTGGATGCTCAATTAGATTATAATATACTCCTTAGGTGGAGTTATATGTACACCATGTATGCATATCATCCTCTGTCTTCTGAACCATGATGTTCCCCCACGAGGATCGCATCATCATCGTCGACCAATTGATGTACCATGACAAGCAATCCCTGACAAATTCCAATGTCATTCTACGCTATGTGGACACATCTGCTGAAATTATCACATGGTACCAAGAGTATGGCCTTGGCCAATTCAAACCATCATCTATCCTCGGATCATTCCTAGGAGATCCCCCTATCATACCAAAACCATTTGCTAATATCACATGGGCTCTAGTGTGCATGGTGTCTACATCAAGCACCAAAGCCAGCCAGGAGACAAAGACTAGTAGTAACGACATCAAGGCCTCTGGCACGATGGCCTCTCTATCCTACGCCATCTCCAAAACTTTGTTTCTATACCCTCGACCTGGTTTTGTGTCACAAAAAGTCTTGGGAATGGTAGTGTTTCCAAACATATCTTTCACAATACCAGTTTGGTACTTGGTCCCACCTGCCATGTCAGAAAGCATGGGCATCACCTCTATAGGATTAACCCCGCTCACTGAGGAGACTCGACATGTAAAGGAAACCACGATAACCATACCGTTTAAGTAAAATCTCATCACAAAGCATGTTATAGCGACCAATAAAACCCATAAAAAAGGGAAGAAGATAGAAAAACCCATAATGCAAAGGGAATTAAAACCGTTCACAGTATGCGACATAGTAGGCCACCCTACCCATACATTTTTAGATTTGGATGAACTAAAAATTCTCCTAAGCTCTAAAATAAATATCGCGACAACAAGTTTCCGTAAAAAGGAATCAACCACAGAAAACCAAGGCAAAGCATTGCGTACCAACCACGCATGTGCTATCTGTCACAATTATGGGCATTACACTCATCATTGTCCAAAAATACCAGAATATAGGGATGCCTTACATGCCCTAGAACAATAATATCAGGAGGACCCCCCATTCAGTCAAATGGAGAAGAACCTTGGGCCATATTATACATGCAGGAGGCACAACAATCACCAGAAATATTCCCACTCATCTTCCCTCCTCCTATCATACATTGTACACTCTGCAATGAATGTGACCATTTCATCGATGACTACGCAATCCTGGATTGTTCCAAACATGGTATCTAGTTGACCGTGTTTACTATGTTGGCCTAAGAGCAACCCAATTTTCATGTCTGATATGTTCAGAAAAATCACCCATTATAGCAGTGCCATTACATCCCTCTATTTCTCTTAGCACTAACTAGTCTACGCATGGACATAGTTCGCCTCTCCAAAGAAGATGGCTCAGACACAAAATCCATGGATATCTCGACAACGCAAGAGGATGTGACAAGTACGTCCATTCTCTTCCTGTCAATGGAAAAGAGACCAGTTAGGTAGCCCTTTGACACCCCCACCCACCCTCCATGGAGAAGACCAGCCTATGAATTATGAAAAGCATGAAACCACTTGGTCACCAAATTCCTAGACCTAGAATCGCTACACAGATGGTTCTTGATCAATTTATCAACCGAACAAGATGGGAATACCCAAGAAAGACTTTCTTTTCAAGTATGTCAAGGAAATCATCATGGTCAACACTATACCTATACCCCTTGACTGCGCACACAAATTGACATCATTTACTCATTAGAAACGCACCACTGGGATATCATCATTCTAGAACTTAGAGAACCTAATGGAAGGTAGACTGACCCCAAGTAGCCGACACCATTTCAGTACCAAAACATTGGGCAAGTAAAAAGGATGCATCAACCCAACAGGACTGATGTTGAGGCTAGGGTATCATGCAGGCTATGTGACATAATTGACGAGTAGGTCAATCAGTGTAAAGAACTGAAGCATCTCACAAACAAATTTCACATGGTCTCCTGTCTCCCTCTGAAAAATATCTCTAAACAAGAGAATATCACACACTTCTATTATTGGATCTTCTCACACTTTCACCATACAATGAAATGTGAGCACCTCCCAAAGCTTCTAGCGGCAAGAGAAATGTTAATCCTACACTCCCCAAGAGAGCTAGACCTTCGAAAACCAATTACTCGTAAATGGTAGCAACATAATATTTCCCCTATACTTAATCCATTCCGAGCATCCACTTCAGGGACGAAGAGTACTTTTGGTTCTCACACCATCTACTCCATAGGAACAATGGTAATGTGCATTGTTTGCACCGACCATAACAACAAAAGAGAGGCATGCCCATTAAAGGAAACATTTAGGCACCTCTACACTAGGCACAACCACCAAATATTGGAAAGTTCCCATTATCCTAGTATGCCTTATGAGGAACATAGACTTGCTCTCACGTAGGCCACCATGATGGAAATTCCTCCCCCATAAAATGCCGATGACATGATATATTATATATGATTCATATAATCATGTATTGGAACCATGAATTAGGTTTTTTTTTCATCAGTTATAGGCCCTCGAGTTAGTTGTAACTACGAGAGTAGTTGTACTAACGACGATGCAAACCAAATCTATCTATAGCATATCGACTGCCTCTTGTTCCACCACATCGATGATGGAATCTTATTCATGCCTATCAACCAGTTTTTTTTGGATTGAAACTCTTCCTCACAGCCTTGTGTAGACCCAATCCCCCTTAGGATCCTTATTCCACTCAAATAAGGATATTCTTGAGGCCATGACTGAACCTGATTATCCATGGGATGCGATGCAACACCACTCATTTTTTATTCCTAAAAAAACATTCAGCCCTAAAAAAACAAGAAACTATGATATTTATGCAATCGAATAAAAATATTTCCTTCCATTAGGGAAGGTCTATTGGTTCAAAAATCCCATTCCGGCTCTCGATGTGTTCAAATAAGGGAACATGTCAAACATTTCCCCTACCATCAAGGTGAATATCTCTCGAAACCCCTAGAAAGTCGAAGAAATATCGCTGGGGGAAACATGTCCAACAGACAAGATAACATCTTACACCCATTTATTGCAAGAGTATCGAGATGATAGGACTTAGTCCCACTATTGTAGAGCACCATATTGGCAGTTGTCCTAACATACCACCAGTATGCCAGAAACAACATCAACTGCACCCATCCAAGGTAGAAGTAATTAAACGAGAAATCGATAAGCTTCACAAAGCTAGGTTCATCTACCCCATCACCTACACATCATGGGCTTCCAACCATGTTCCAGTCATGAAAAAATAGGGCACCGTACATATTTGTACCGATTTTCACAATTTGAACAAAGCATGTCCAAAGGACAATTAACCTACCCCATTTATCGACCAGGCTATCAATGCTTGTCAGGGACACGATGACCTCTCCTTCATGGATAGTTTCTTTTGGTATAATCAAATCCAAATACGTCACGTCGACTGGTACAAAAGTGCGTTTACCACCTCATGGGGCACATTTGCGTACCAGGTGATACCATTCGGTCTTAAAAATGTTGGAGCCACTTTCTAGCGGGCCATGAATTATATATTTCATGACTTAGAACACCTCATCCTTGCCTACTTGGATGACCTCACCGTCTGATCCAAGACGCAGTCTGATCATCTTCAGGATCTGCAACTGGTATTCCAATGATTTCGATAATACAAACTACGCTTGAATCCCCTCGAGTGCATCTTATGCATCACAACAGGACTACTGCTAGGTTTTATTGTGTCCCAACAAGGAATTAGAGTGGAACTCGTCAAGGTCCAAGCTATCAAAATGGTACCACCACCTTGAATCCTCAAGAAACTACAAAGGTTGCAGGGAAAGGCCAATTTTCCGAGAGGCTTTTTCCTAGACTATGAAACTTGTGCTCAAGGATTCCTACACCTCCTTCATTAGGATATCCCTTTTAAATGGGATGATCAAGAACAACAATCATTTGAGGCCCTAAAAGACACATTATCTGTACCACCATTGATTAGTCCTACAGACTACGATAAGGATTACTTCCTGTATCTGTCAGCATCATAGACTGCTTTGGTTGGGGTGTTAATCCAGGAGGGCCCCGATGGGAAAGACCATGTAATCTATTACGTTAGTATATCAGGCCTCGTATTAAGATATGAGCCCGAAGAAAATACTGCAATAGAATTAATACACCTAGTCCAAAAAAATTCCCACTACGTCATATTAATGACTACAGCAATCATTGCAGATATTAAATCCATTAAATACCTACTCACACGTCATTTAATGAACCGTAAGTACACTCGCTAGATATTTATACTGTAAGAATTTGACTTATAGTTTCGCTCCCACAAGAGCAAGAAGGATTTAATTTTAGCCAAGCTCATTGTGGACCTCCCAAGTCAGACCAAAGGATCACCAGTCAATGATTCACTACCAGAAGAACATCTTTTCCTAGTGACGACCGAAAACCCTTAGTGCAAAGATATTCTCCTATTTTTATGAACCTAAACGTTCGGACACAAGCTCACCCATAATGGCCATTGGTGCATCCACCACCAGGCCCCTCAATACCTCTTCATGGGAGATGTCCTATACTGACGAGCCATCGAAACCATCTTATGTCGATGCCTCACCCATGACAAAGCTGAGCAAGCCCTTAATGACTGTCACATCGAAGCTTGCGGTGGCCACCTCTCCAGAATGGCCACTACCCAAAAAGTCCTGCGGGAAGAATATGCATGGCCCACATTATTTCATGACTGCATTTCAACAATCAAGAGTTGCAAGTGATGTCAATGCTTCGCTCACAAGGTGAGATCCCCTCCCTATCCCCTGCACCCCATCATAATCATTGGTCCCATCTGGAAATGGGGGATTGACTTCATGACTTGTAGCCCCACATCATGAGGCAACCACAAATAAATCATTATGGCCTTCGACTACTTCACCAAATGGGTAGAAACCATGCCCACATACAACAACACGATAGAAACCATTGCACAGTTTCTATTCAACCATGTCATCACCCAATTCTGTGTACCAAAAGAGTTAGTCTTCGACCGTGGAAAACACTTCGAAAATGAAGTTTTCCATGAGCTATCTCATCACGTTGGATTCACACATGAATCCACTTGACCATACTACCCCCATTATAATGGAAATGTATAGGTTGTAAACAAAGTACTCAAAACAATGTTAAAGCACATGGGGAATAACCACAAAAAAAACTGGCACCACATGCATTTCTCCAGCCTATGGGTGTACCACATGGTAGGGAAAAGATAGACAAGGTTCAGGCCCTTCCACTTAGTGTATGGGGTCAAAGTCGTGATTCCCATTGAATGTGAAATCCCAAACTTACACTCTACCATCGAACTCCTCGATGGCACCCAACCTCTAGAGCAACACTTAGTAGAACTACAACTTGTCGACGAAAGTTGACGACAGTCTCTCTAGCACAACGAGGCCCATAAAAAGTGGGTGAAATAATCATTCGATTACAACATCAATTAAGTGAATTTCGAGGTCTAAAATGGGCCTCGTAAGGAAATTATAAAATAATAGTGGAAATAATAAAACAATATTTGATTACATCATCAAATTTTAGAGGGAAAAAGTAAAAAACTACTTTTTTCAACTGGTACTTTTAACTTATCTCCCAAATATTTTACTCAAATTTCATGCAGGAGTATTTGTTGGATGAAAAATTTAATTCCTCATCCAATGAGTACCCATGTTTCATACTTTCAATGGATCCTGCTACATGAAAAATGATCAATGTATGAATAACGTGATTGCAATCACATTTTTTTATGTATTTCTAATTGTTAATGTAGAAAGGTCCATCAAAAGTATGAAGCATGGGTAATAATTGGATGAGGAATTAAATTTTGCATCCAACGAGTACTCTCACTAGAAATTTGAGTAAAAACTTTGGGAGATAAGTTGAAATACGAGTTGAAAAAGTAGTTTTATTATTTTATTATTTTTTAATCCTTTTACCCCTTTACATAAAAAATGGTGAATTATCCCCCATGGTTGACATCATCATCTTGAATCCTATTGGTTCTTATAATGTTTATTTTTTTTGTACATTTTTCTTAGGAGGCCCAATTTAGACCTCAAAATTCCCCTAATAACCCCTCTATCATTTACCGAGGGGAGTTTGTTCCCCGCTACGATGTCATGATAGAAGCCCTAGGGCTAGGAAAATTCAAAAATTTGTGGAAAGGTCCATATATCATAAAACATTGTCTCCTAAAGGGTTCATAAATATTGACAGAGCATGATGTCACATTCCTGAGCAACCATGTCAATAGTATCTACCTCAAGAAATTTTACCCATAAGGGTCACGCGGGTTCAACCCTAGAGATAACATGCACATAGAAAAAAAAATGTTTTTGATCATAGACTTGTTACAAAAAATTCCTTTGGTGTCACAAATGGATCTTGAACCCAACCATTATTTTGGATTCGTTGATGGTGCATCACGATGGTCTCAAAATTTAGTAGTAGCCACCTGGGTCATCTTCTACCTTGACCGATTGCCATTCTTCACCAACAGAGTATGCATCGGATCAGCTACAAAAAATTAGGCAGAATATGATGCCATCATAGGGCTCATGAGCGATGCCTTCAATGAAGGCATCCTCTAGTTGAATATCTACCTTGATTCCCAGTTAGTGGTTTCAAATTTAAACCAAGAATTTGAGGTACATGATTCACATATGTTTAGAAAATATTTGTGTGCAAAAATATTAAGTCGTCAATTTGATCATATTACATTCACACATGTACTAAGAAATCAAAACCATATAACAGACCACATAGCTAACCACATCCTAAACTAGAATGAATCTTGTATAAACCATCATACATAAAACAAAAAAACATAATAAAATAGATATCCATTAGTGATGCACAACATCCATCAAACATATAAACTATAAGAGACATCATGTAGAGCCACAAAAAATACATCTCATATATATACCAAAAAAATATGTCTGAGTACAAATAACAGGTCATGTATCTAAACCACAGGTCAACCAAAAAATATACATGCCATCAAAAGTAAGGGAAGCATCCTCATAACGGGTTCCTTCCCTATGTTAAAAATATCTATAGGGCTGCGCCCCACCAAGTTGGGTACCTGGACCCATGACTGCACCCGGTGCCAGTACTTGAGCAGTCGCCACGCAACGCAGAGTCATTCGATAGCCCCTCTCTTGGGCCATCAATGTCTCCAACCAGACATCATCTAAATCATTGAAAAACCCATGGATAGGCATACCTTGGTTCAACCTGTCCACTCAGCTCCAAGCATCCACCAAGTCAGTGGCTCGGGCCTCTGAAGTAGCAAGCTACTCTGCCATCTCTGCCATGCGAGCCTCCACCACCTCAGCATGAGAAATCTCTGTAGCACACTCAGTAGCAAAAAAATTTCCCTCTCTGGAAGGGCTAGCTCTGTCACCTTCCCCCTCCACCCTAGGGCTACCCTGGACCTTCCCCCTACCCCCTAGCCCAGGGAGGAGCTCCTCAAACCCTCCAATTCAGTTAGTGTCCTACCAATCGCATTGTAGGTCGCCCTATCTGTCCAAAATATTCAAGAGTAACAAAAACAATGTCAGTGTCATCACAATACACATATAAATGATAAATACTCAACAAATACAAAAAAAGTACAAAAATCATGCCTATCGGTCCCCAAATGTACCTAGCAGGAAGACCCATATTCAAGTCTCCCTAATAGTCCATCTTAGCATATGGATATGGGAGGAACATCTAAGGGTTAGCCTCAAACCAAGCCTCGGTGGTCGCATACCAATACTGTCCCACTGCACCTCCCCCACTGCGAGGCATCATTGGGGCCCATCTCCTCATACAAGGGTCCCGAAGACCCCTCACAGGCATAGCCAACACGAGTCACAGTAGAACCACTCACTCATACATAAAGCTAAGAGGATTCTATCATATGTAAATAGCTTAGATCCATCTCGAACCTTCACTAGCTAGGATGACATATCATCATAGCAATGGCAGGAAAAGTCAAAGAAATGCCTAGCCTGAAGCCGACACAGAACAAAAATCTATGGCCCCAACTCCCTGTGTAGCAACGATGACCCTGTCAATCTCACAATCATAGCTACAGAACACTGTTCAGCTAAGTCAGTCACCGATGCTATCAAAATTCACCCCTCCATAAGAGGCGCCCTGCCACAATGAATATCTGCTCAACTCCGAAGATATACCCTAATAGGTGGGAGTGGATGAGGGAGCACCTCACCCTGAGGCAGCAGACCCATCATGAAATAAATATCCATCTCTGAATGGATAGTTAGGTCACACCTTCACAACACCATCACTCTACGCCGCCTATTACAGCAACGGACCAGGTAGCATAGTAATCGATCCTGTGACTGTAGGAAGTCATTATCAAGGAACCTGAGAAGACCCCATTGAGCTAACTACTGGTGAGCATTGGCATATTGTACCACAACTATAAGAAGTTCAGGCCAATCTCTCTCTCTCCATAACATCCTGTCACAAAACAGAAACACATTAGTGACATCAAAATGCCACAAAATCTAAAAATTTCCCAAAAATAAAAATAAAAAATCACCTTGACTTTTTCGATGCGTCTGTTTCTCAAACAGGCACGCTGATCACACATCTTTATCTCAAACAGACATGGAGGTCGTGCATAAAGAGCACCCACAAGAAAAAAATCTGTGCGCAAATTCTCAGTTCCGCATGGAAATTTCATTCTCCTGTCTTGATCGCTTGTGTAATCAAGGAAAAAATTGGCTAGGATTCTTTACAAACCAAATTTGTATGTACACCCGCCTAGTAACACTGAATATAATTAAAATGCAGGATTTCCGGGGGCCTACCAGAATCTAGCGGCATGAATCTCGAGTGCACAGGCTGACCACAACGACAATAAAGGCTTAGCAATAAGCTCTGACCTCTCAAAATATCAAGCACTCAAATGACAAAAATGAGTTGAAATGAGCTGTATGGACCTATATGTCACCCTTTTAAAATTGTTTGAAAAACCATAACGAGAACTCAGAGAACCCAATTGCATAACAAAAATCAACATAGTGATCAACACCTCATAATGCCCAAAGGAGACTCCACACATTCATGTCTCCAAAAAAAATAATTATTTCAGTTGCGATAGGTATGCCCTCTCTTAATGTATTTTCATTCAACACATTTTGTCAATATATTTGAATGAGAAATATTCTTTCACTGGGGATATTTTGTTGCATGTATTATACAATATGACAAACCACCTATTGCCCCATGCACCGAAGGTTCCATGGCAGGTATCATTCTACCCCCAGCATGATAGAGTCCCAGAGAAAATTTGCATATCTGACAAAATTTCTGCACAAGAAATTAACCATAGGTTCCAAAAACCCGACCATGTTCATCATCTCCCCACCTTGCACATGATAAAGATCCTCGCTGGTCGGTAGAGCCTCCTCCTGTTACACAAAATTTTGTCACCGTCCTTGCATTCCCTATTCTGAATACTAGAGGACCATCATAGTGACCCATGTGTACTGTCACAGATCATAATGAATGTCATTGCATCCCTTAACATGCCAAGAACAAAATCTCAGTAGAACAATCCTGAAGTAGACCCTTAAAAACATGTAATTTTGGGTTGGTGATGTGCTGTGGTTATGTTCTTGTACCCATGGCCAGATTTTCACTAGGCATCGCGTCATGCTCGCTTTGTCACTGAAGGACCTCTGCACCGAACTAATTTTGAAAGGATTTTTAATATGGAAATGAATCTCCTAAGATCTAATAGCTTTGTGAGGGGAATCATGGATGTTTGTTCAGTTGGATGTGGTCGAGTTTCTCACTTTGGCCTTCTATTTCCTACAAAAATGCAACATCCCAAAGGGATAGACCTTTCCTCCATAATAAGTGGATCTCAAAGCTCTTCCTCCACTCCTATAAATTCCTCTTCATCCCATTGATTCTGCTATATAGAATAGACCAAGAGCTGGTGTGCCGAATTGTTGGAAATAGTGAGAGGGGGGGTGAATTAGTATTCCTTTCAATTAGAGCATTAGTTAATCTTCAATTATTATCAGTGTTTGTACAATGATAGCATCAAACAAGAGGAACACAAATGCACATAGTTTTTAAGGTGGAAACCCACTACGGAACAAAAACCACCTAATTCTTTTCTAATAATTCTTTCATATTCAACTCAAATTCAAAATAAAGCTCCAACTTCCTATAATCTAGAAAATCATTCTTCTCTAGCTCGCATTGGATGGACACTCGAACACCCAAGATTCTTCAGTAGTCAACTAAATGGATGCCCCAACACCCAATGAGCTACAACTCACCCTAGCACCTGTAATATCTCAAAATAGGGATTTTATACAACAATAATAATACCCTAAGGTATTCCAAAGTTGGAGAGAAACAACTCATATAGTGTATTAAAATACATAGCCATCATATAACAATCACAACAGCAAAATATGTCTTCATACAATGTCACTAAGTGGGGAAAAGCAGTAATATTGGCCCCAAAAATGTTATTTTCTGAAGATGGAGTTATAACAGTGGAAAATAAAGGTTGTTTCCCTTAGCATATGTAATATAGGACATGCATGCAAAAGAGTTTCAGAAACAAATGTCTTTAGCCTCCCATGCTTAAACAACTTAAAAATCAATGAAACCCCAAGACTGCAACACACAAAAATTGCTGCATAAAGAGACTACACAGTCTAATGGAGATAAAACTCAAAAAATAGAGAGAAAAATCATATCTTCTATTAAATTACTCAATGAGGAATAAAAATGGAGATCTAGTCTCTTTTATACAAATCCAAGAAATCCCGACATAGATTTCTTGACAGAAAAGATATACAAGGAAGAGCTATTGTAGATATGTGGCTGAATCACGCTATATAGCTGAAGCTCTACATAATTATGGTTGTACATGAAAATAAATGGCTGTAGAATCTTCTCCTAGCTCTCCCAAATAAAGGCTGATCCTCCTCTTGGGAAACTACCTCCTCAAAATGGGGTTTTGACCCCTTCCACTGCACACCTTAAGAAATAGTGCAGTTTTCTGAAGGGAATGCATTTTTGCTGAAGGTAAGTGCTTGTTCCAACACCGGGTAGTGGAAATTTCAGCTTAGAAATATCCTCTTATATTTCTTAGACAATATCTCCAAGAAAGAGTAGGGAATCCCCACCCGGGAAAACCCTTGCACTAAGCAGTGCAGCAAACTTAGCTAAACAGCCAAAGTATGTAGGAAGTCTAAACATACCACATAGAATATAATCTCCAATCTTCCCATATGCTTTCCATCTCCTTCATTATATATTTTATGAGCTTCCTCACCAAGGGTCCCACCCCACTATGAGGTTGCTTCCATGCAAAGGCTCATCCACCACAATTACGCTGTCTCTATGTGCCTTGATCATCCTTTTACAACACTGTTTGATTTAGTCAACCTTCATTGAATCTTCATGCCCTATCCATTTTCACACTCAAGGTGTCTTCATTTTGACTAGCTGGCTTGATCTCTATTCATATTGAGCTATCGTTATTTAGGATCCACTCTTTGAAGATAAATCATGTTGACTTGGTCAAACCTGACCTTGTCCACATACTTTAGACCTTGTTCACACATGTGGATGCTTGATTTGGTTATTTCATGATCCCTTTTCACACTATGAGGGATTGTTATTCATACTTAAGAAGCGTATGAGCCTCCATGCCCATTTATTCATCTATATATATTTTAAAAGAAAAATTAATATTCCTATTAGTTGCATGCTAAATTAGGAATATTATAGCGCCACCCTACCACCCTGTAGAAGAATAAAAGAAGAATGGACTCCTGTACCAGGGAAAATGGCCCACTTTACAATGATATAGAATGATGTAGAAGATGAAGACATACTATAACATAACCCCAACTATGGCACAACCACCTAATGATGATCCTAGACCACCCGACACTGCCTCTTCAACTCTTGGCAGATAGACACTAGTACAATTTGTACAATAATGTATTTACAATGACTTAGTACAATGATACCTTTACAATGATTGTATGCAGTGTTGCCCACTTGAAGACTTCATGTGATGAACTTATTGTTGCTGCTATGTACCTTGGTTGCTTCTCTTGTCATGTTACCCTCTGCTGCACCTTGCTTTTCTTTGCTTCCCTAGAAATTCTAGTCCTTTGCAGCCCTTGACAACACATGATCTAGCTTTTTCTTTGCCTTCTAGGAGCTCAATATTGAATATGGTGTATATCTATTATTTTAGATCCCCTATATCTGATTTTCGGTACTATAGTATTCCTCGAAGTCATCTTTCCAATGCCATAGGTCTGACCCAATTTCGATTCTTCAAGGGAGAGTTATATCCAATCTCTCACAATGCCCTAATTATGGACTATTTCAGCAGAGCAAAATTGTATGGCGTTCCACGTGTCACTGTTTCTTCATTCAGATATGAAATTGATAGAGTACAAACAACAGAATATTCAATCTCTTCCACCTTTTACGGAATTCCAATCCAATACTCAGAGAGAGAGTTATGAATATTTTCCCAAGGTCACCTCTTTTAGATGAATTTCAGGAGCTTGCAAAAACACTGAATTCCATAGATCATATCTCTGAAAATATTGCGCAACTTGATCTGAAATTTACACAGTCACTTCCTAAGGATTTTGGCTTCACCTCATAAACATTTCAGCTTTTTAATCTTCATAGAAAAAAAGTTAGAGCGAAAATGCCACGATGACCTGTTTTAGATAACTAAATCCCCTACATGAGGAGGATATGAAGATCACAATTTATATAAATGCTTAGGTTGAGAGGGGCTTCAACAAGTGAACGTGGGAGGGATTTTAGGAGCTTAAAAAATATTAATTATGACTTTTCAATGACCCATGCCACAACTCCATGGGGTTCTAGCCCACTAACTAGGGTTACAAAATTCAAACATGAATATCTCTCAAATCGTGAAGAATTATATGGCGTGCCATATATCAATGGAAACATCTCGACAAGTAGAAACCATAAAAATAATTTTTGACCTGGAATATATTAATTTGGTAGGTTAAAATTCCCATGAAATATTGGGTTAGCCCTTGGTGCTACTTAGGTTGACATCAATGACAACTGTTGATCAACAATCTCCCCCTTTACAATGAGATAGAATGATGTAGAAAAAGAAGACACACTAGAAAGTAAACCCAACTATGGCACAACCACCTAATGATGATCCTAGACCACCCGACACTGCCTCTTCAACTCTTGGTAGATAAACACTAGTACAATTTGTACAATAATGTATTTACAATGACTTAGTACAATGATACCTTTACAATGATTGTATGCAGTGCTACCCACTTGAAGACTTCATGTGATGAACTTCTTTCTATTGTTATGTACCTTGGTTGCGGATATTTTAATGCTACCCTCTGCTACACCTTGGTTTGATTTGCTTCCCTAGAAATTCCAGTCCTTTGTAGCCCTTGACAACACATGATCTAGCTTCTTCTTTGCCTTCTACAAGCTCGGTATTGAATCTGGTGTATCTTTGTTATTTTAGATTCCTAATATCTAATTTTTGGTACTTTATTATTCATCTGATTCATATTTCCAATTCCATAGGTCTGACCCAATTTGGATTCTTCAAGGGAGAGTTATATCCAATCTCTCACAATGCCCTAATTATGGAGTATTTCAGTAGAGCAAACTTGTACAACATTCCACGTATCACTATTTCTTCATTTGGATTTGAAATTGATTGAGAGAAAACTATATACTGTGTGCTATCTTTTTATTTTTACAGAATTCCAATCCGATACTCAAAGAGAGAGTTATGACGATTTTCCCAAGGTCACTTCTTTGATATGAATTTTAGGAGCCTGCAAAAGCACTGACTTCCACAGATCATATCTCCGAAAATATTGCGCACCTTGATCTAAAATTTACACAGAAGCTTCCTCAGGATTTCAAATTTTCCTCATAACAATTTCAGCTTCTGAACCTTCGTAGAAAGAAAGTTAGAGCGAAAATTCCATGATCACCTGTTTCAGATAATGAAATCCCTTACATGAGGAGGATATGAGGATCACAATTTATATAAATGCTTAGGTTGAGAGGGGATTCAACAAGTGAACGTGGGAGGGATTTTAGGAGCTTAAAAAATGTTAATTATGTCTTTTCAATGACCCATGCCACAACCCCATGGGGTTTTAGCCCACTAACTAGGGATACAAACTTCAAACATGAATATCTCTCAAACAGTGAAAAATTACATGGCGTGCCATATATCAACGGAAACATCTTGAAAAGTAGAAACCATCAAAAGAATTATTGACCCAGAATATATTAATTTGGTAGGTAAAAATTCCCATGCAATATTGGGTTAGCCCCTGGTGCTACTTAGGTTGACATCATGACAACTGTTGATCAACAAGAAGAAAGCAGGGGATAGTCCATAGTTGTGAGAGAGAGTTTGATCCTTTCACCTCTTTTAGACAAATCGACGAATGAATACTTTGGGGACGTGCCTAACTAAACCTATCAAAGGAGGTTTAAAAATTCAAGGCATATGTTGTAAACTCCCTTTTATATATTAATATGACATGACTAATTTCTAGTTCCATCTTTGTCTATGTTAATACTCAGAGTTTCTGACTCTCCTTGAGTAGTTAGATAGCCGTAAATGAATATGTATGTCATATGCTTTTAGTGTTTGCTTGATCTTTGTGTAGGTGTGTGGATATCACTACCTACAAAGCGCAAGGCTTGAAGAACAAAGATCGAGGGGTCACTATAGCGTACTATGTCAAGTGAGATGGATTAAGGTAAGACATCTATTCCAATTTGCATTCCGTTTATGAAATAGGAATTTAGAAACCAACATGTTCCCTTGTTGCTAGACCCACCCTAGGGCTAGAGGGATCGATTTTGTCTGCAAAGGGGATTTTCATGCACAACAAGTTGGCAACCATACTGGGGAGTTCAATGCCTGTTATCTCTTATTGTTTGTTTTGAATTTTTTATTATTTGTCCAACTTTGGCTGAATTTTCATTTCTCTGTTGTTTTTGGTTTGTTTGACTTCTCCTAGCCATTTAGCCTTTTTCTAGAGTGATAAGTCTGGTTTTTCTCATCAAGCCCTTTTTTTTTCCTTTCTTTCCTTTCTCATTGATTCTGATTGTTTAAAAGTCACACCCATCTACGCGAGTTGCCATTAATAAAGGCATGGTTTTGCCTGCTGGACACCGAATGCTACTGAACAACTACATTGATTCCTGTAATATTGATTTTGGGCCTTTTGCACTGATTTTCCATTGTCTTATCCTTTAGGTTGGTTTTTTTCTTATTGGATTGATCCATCTAGCTCTTGTTTCCTGACTTGGCTATCTCATTCATTCCAGCTTTTTTATCTCTCATTCAAACAATGTGGCTTATCCATCCTAGGGTGTCTAGGTGTTTCAAACCATTCCCTTGATCGCATGTTCATTGGGTGTCTGATTTGTCTATGAGTCAGTTTAGTCGTTCATTTTTTAGCCTTTTGTGTGGTTTCTTGGCCTTTTCAGTTGATTGTATTTTAAGTAGGGTTGTTAAGATTTCATTTTGTGTCTATTTTATTCTCCCTCCATCGCCTCGAGCATAGATCACACTGCTCATTGAAGCGAATAAAGCCATTTGTTTTGCGTAAGGAAATGCATGACTAGTTTTGAGTGCATGTTTACACTTTCTTGGAGTTGATCTCTTCATGTTTTGATGATCTCCTTCGAAACTACTTGAAGCTAGTATTTATTTTTTAGTGTAGCATTTCATTGTTGCTTATCCCTTATACAAAAGAAAAAAAAAATTTATTCTTCCTTCTCATTCAGAAATGAAAAGTAATCTTTTGCATTATTAGGTTCCTTTTTCCATTGGAAAGTGAAAGAAAAATAACAAAATTCATTTTGTGCTTTGCCTGTGTTAGTAGAATACGGGAAAGTGTCATTCTTACATTAGCTTGACTGCTACTTTGTTTCAAACCTATATCCTTCACTTAGTTATATTCTCATCAAAATGAAACAATATTCTTTCTCTCATATCATTGCAAATTAGATATTTGAGGTAACATTCGGTAGGGCCTTGAAATTGAAATATAATTTCAAGATAAACCATAATATTAACTCAAACAACATAAGGAAGCATTGAAACTTAATGCTATACCCCCTATGGACAAAATCCTCGAGGACAGAACATATGTGCTCAAAATTTCTCCTGACTTGGTTGGAACCCTAACACAGGTCTTTATCAAAGGCCTACGATTCCTTTGAACCCACAATTGTCATTCCTTGCTACATTGGAACTGCCTGATGTGTCAAATCTATCTAATGATCCCATTTTTCATAATCCATATTGGCCCTCGGTTCCCACTAGGATTCCTGGTGATTGTCCCAATTTCGAGGGTGAGTCTAGAGAGGACCCCTAGGTGCATGTTATGATGTATCGCCTATGGTGCTCCTCTAACTCCTGGATTGATGATTCTATTTGTTTACATCTTTTCGAAAGGACTCTCACTAGTGCCACTACAAATTCGTACAATTAACTCTCTCGTGGAATCTTCCAAGATTTCAATGCTCTTGCAATGGTGTTTCTCACACACTTTCAGTTACCAGTTCATTATGAAACCAGAACACACTTCCTTATGTCCTTGAAACAAGATATGACCACACATATATCCAATCACATTCATGAATGGAGAAAATGTCGTCATTTGATCAAGTTTGAGATCCCTGATCAACTTCCGACTGATTGGTTCACCACCTCTTTTGTCAGTCTGATAGCTATAGACATTGCTATGGGGGAATTTGCCACCAAATAACAGGCCATTTCACGTGCCCAGTACCTCAATCTAGTTTACTCCTAGTCTGGAATACTTTATGATCTCTTTCCCAATGTTCCACGAGCTCGAACTTACAATGCACCGACGACACCACTTGTCGACAGTATAATTGGTTTCATTTCTCAGACTTCTCGTAACTCTTCTCCTGCTCCTGTGAAGTATAAATCCACCCCTTATACCGATACTACTTCTCAGCCACCTTCCAATCCTGGTAAAATCACAGAAGTGAATGACATTCATTCTACCTCGGTAGATAAATCTTCCAAAGGTAAGAAGAAGGGTAAAGGCAAGGCCAAAGATCTGAACTTGATTACATTTTACTGAGGAAACCAGATGTTCAGTTCATAAACTAGACCGGAGATTGGCTAAAGCAACATTTATCTACTTTCACTAATGCAAAGAAAGAGCGTTTTGAAGGCTACCTGGCTAACTCTAGGCTCCGTCCATATTTTATAAAGAAAACAACAAACTTTCTCTTCCCTAGTATGGTCGCCACTATTTTATGGCCTAAATATACCTCAGGCTGAAGGGAGGCAGAGTCTAGGGTGACATCAAACCACGCTTAATCTGGTAGCTAGCCCTACCAGATCGGGAGAGGGCTCTCTCCTTGTCAATCTCAGCAAAAATAATCAATAAGGCCTGAGATGACTTGAAAAAAAGGCTGATTTTAGGCTAGGTATATATGTGAAAGATTTTGATTTGATTTTGGGGGTTTTTGTTGGAATCAAAGGGAAAGGCAGATTTTGGGTCCAGGAAATGATCAGTTTTGCAGAGAGCTGAATGGGGCAAGGAAGGCAATTGTTTTGATGCTTTGAAATTGAATGAAATGGATAGAACAGACTGGTGAGGAGTTGAAGAGGGCAAGAGGAATTCAAGAATCCTCTTCAGATAGTTGAAAACATGGAAAATTAAACAAAACTTCAAGGCAGAGCACTGCAAATCTAATGGATTCCACCTTTAATACTTGTTTGTTTAACTTAAGAAGAAAGGAGAAGGGAAATGATACACATGAGACATCATTAAACTTACAAATCACATAGAGAAACACACCATCAAAACATAGAGCCACATGGATCCCAAAGAGTGCTGCAAACCCTGGTCTATTCCTTTGCCAAATTGCAGAGATGAAATGTACAATGAAGTGCCAAGCAATCCCAAGTGTCCAACCTCTGAAAATGACTCAGAAAAAACAAGATATAAACAAGCCTAACTCATTCCCATGCCTCTAAGGGTCGAGCTCACTTTTTTAGGAGCTGTTTCAACAAGATCTAAACTAAGAACTAGAAAATAGGAAATGAAACAGTTTGCCTCTTTAAGATAGGAAACTGATTCATTCAGTTACATTTCACTTTTTGGTGAATGAATCTACTTGGATGAGTAAAAATGTGCCAAAATTACATAAAATTTATGAAATTGCATCAAGTTACATCAATATTTTCACATTTGGAGATAAAAAATTCAAACTGGCCAAAACTAGGTGAAAATATAAGTTGCTGAGTGAAAACTAGGCAAAAATTCCCAATGCGTCGTGCCTGAAATCTCTATGCATTGCGCCACTTTGAGGCTGATTTTTATGGCCTTCTCGGAGTCCAAATTGAGCATATGATAGCTAGTTGGAAATATATGCCTGTATAATTTGCAACCCAAGTTGAATTTCTGAATTTGGTTGCCATTTTCCCCTCTAAAGAAGAGTTTTCCCAACACTGCTTCCTGTGTGTCCAAAAAGTGGCAGAAAGGTCATTTTTAGGGTGTTTTTGACCCTTTAGACAACCTAAAACTTGTCCAAATCCTTAGGTAATGGGTAGGCATACATAAATTTTGATGAAAAATCTAGAAATACAATTTTTTCCCCATGAGGAGCTTCCAATTATAAGCGCACGCCAAGTGGCGCTACGCGTCGAGCGGAAAAATCTATGTTAAGGCCAAAAAATTCAAAATTGAAAAAATGTGTCCCAAATTTCTTGAAATTTGGGCTGAGTGTCCTCCATCATGCACTTTTCTGGGCCAAGGAAGGTTTGGCCAAAATTTGGAGTCTATCATGCCTTTTGCGACGCTTTAATGCGCTCTTTAATTTAGCCTTCAGGATCTTGATTTGTGCCTTGCAAACATGAGTTCTGGCCCAATAATGATTCTTCATGTGCCTCAACATGTTTTTTTACTTGTTGGCCTTCTCTAACAGCTTTTATAAGTGAATATTGACCCTTTCAAGCCAAGTTTCGCGATCCACCTCAATTTCTGGCTCAATGGATGTCATCTCGGTTTGGCTTCTTTGGGCAACTTGTCGATTTTGCCTTGATGTTTTTGAGTGCCATGGATGAGTGGGAATGATGAGGGGGGGGTTTGATGCTCGCTGTAGGATTTTAGGGAATTAAATATTTTATGGGATGATATGTAGGGTTTTGGATGGAAATTAGTGTTTTGGGGATATTTGACTAGGGTTGGGGATAGTGGGATTAGGGATTTAGGGTTAGTTGATTAGGTATATGGGAATTAAGGAATGAGTGGATGAAATGTAACGAAAGGGAGAAATGAAGGAATAAAGGAGTGAGGGAGTGAGAGATAGATAGGATTGGAATTTTTAGTAAGAAATACAACTCATAAACCCTATGCAATTTCTTTTGGCAAGAAATGTAAAGAGGTAGGGCTTTGATTTTTTCTCATTAAATCACCATAAGCACCAAGAGAAATTCATTCATTGGTCATGGAGGGATGTTAAATTACTTGGGAAATGAATAATTTAGAAATTTGAGAGGTTTGGTGGAATATCTAAATGGATTTCAGGCCTTTTAGCCCAATGCGTAGTGCCATCCCAACGCGTAGCGCCAGTTACAAAACTACACTGCAAACCACTGCCCAATGTGTAGCGCCATCTCAATGAGTAGCGCCTTTTTGCAGGAGGCTTTTGGAGGCCTTAATGGTGTCCAAATTGGGAACGAGATAGCTCGTTGGAAATATTATTGAGTCTACTTTCCAACCCAACAGGAATTTGTCAATTTCGAGTTCATGTTCCCTATAAAAAATCAAATCTCCCAAGACTGGTCAAAATGAGCACAATGAGGCTGCCTCAAGGCAGAGTGTTGTTGCAGTCAACCTTTTAAGGTCTCCCTCAACTCCAAATTGAGCTCATGATAGCTCATTGGAAAGATATTTGTGTATATTTATTATTTGAATCATAAAGAAAGTCATTTGGCCAACCAAGCTAGGAGAAATATTTATTTTCCCAAGGTCACTTCAAAGATGCATCAATTATCTTGAGGCAACTGTATTTTTGACATTTATCTAAAACCATGGCACCTGTGTAAAATGTGAAGGAGGTTTTTTTTCCTTGGCCTATTTTGGAGAAAAAACTCTCTCATATTTCCTAGATTCATCTTTTATTATGCAGAAAAATCAATGGAGTAAAACTTATCCCGATATGTGGAACAAGGGATTTGTCGAAATGAAGCGAAATGAAGTGGAGAAGGGGCTTCTAAATTCTTGAGAAAATTTTTGGAAGTAGGGAGGGATGTTAGGAAGTATGGGAAAGTGTAATTTCATAGATTTAATGAGGGGAAGGGGTCCAAAAGGGCAAAACACAGGCCTAGCCTAGAGAATTGCCAAGTTGTAGCAAGAAACTAGGGTTTGTGCGAAAATGAGGAATCTGGGGGATATCAGTGATGGGAAGTGTTTAATAAGGTAAATTAAGGATAGGTGAAGTTGTATGAACATTAGGATACAATTTTTGCTGATGATTTGACCATCCAAGAGAAATTACCTTCAAAACCCTAGGAGAGGGAAATGAACCTTACCTAGGCACAACTGAAGCATGAACAAGGTGTAAAATGACCCAATGGAGCTTGACATGATGATGAAAACCCTATAAATGATGGTACACTTAGCTGAATGGTGACATGGACTGACATTTGAAAAAATTTGAAAAGAGTGAAAACAAACCCTAGACCTAATACCTAGTGACCAAATTTTGCTGGAAGACTCACTGAAATGAAAAAATTTGACCTTGACACCTTAAAATAACCTTTTAATAGCATGTTTGATCACTGGAAGAAGGCTACAAACAGTGACACTAACATTGGCTCCAATGGGGATGGTAGCTCCTTGGAGGTGCCAAGAACGGAAAATCTTTGGGAGAGCAGACAAGTGCCTTCATCCATTGGGCAATGGAGTCAAAAACTGAAGCTGAAATGCATAACTGAAAAATGATGACTTGATGACACAAATTGACTCTCACTCAACTAGAAACTAACTCGATAATTAAACACAGCCGACAAACTAGAAAATATGCTCAATATGAAGCTTATTCACTACAACCTACTCTAACAGTTTCATTCATCAGTTGATCAAGTGAAATGAAAAAACCAATGCAACCAAGTAAGTATTCCAGCTGTTGTTTTAATTCTCTGCAAGTGCTCATTTATGAACAGCAAGAGAGAACTACTGAAAGGCAACTCCCATGAAAACTTGTGAACAGATCCGTTGAATACTATGGATTCTCTATCCGCCTCCAAAAATACTGCATAAGAATCTTGAAATTCATGCACAATGGAACTTAGCTCATCCAATGGATTACTTATTTTCTCCTCATACCAGAAATTTAAACTTTGTTTTGAGCTTTGTCATGAGACTCCTACTAAAAATGACAAACAGACCAACTGCCGGATCAAGTTTGTATCATTACACGTTTCAAGCTTACATATAGTCAATGAAGAAAGACTTTGACTGCAAACATCATCCAACACATCAGCTATTGGATCATGAAAAACATGAAAATACTGAAAATATTGTTGCAGCCCATTTTCTATTGGTTCCGATGAGATTACATGATTTCCTACAGGCTGCTCGTTTGAAGATTTACTATGCAATTTACCCTTAAAAAACTGAAATGATTCAAAACAAAATGGTATGGAATCATCTTGTATCATTTGATCATATGTGCCAGCTTCCAAGTCTTCATCTGCAACTTGAAAATAAATGGAATTTGGGGGCTGCAAATTTGGATATGGGAAGTCTTGAACAAGTTTTTTATTGCCCTCAAGATGGTCCAAATCAAGACTTGTTGACAGTTGATTTCTGATTGCATGGAAGTTGTCTCTGATGAACTGAAACGAATCAAAAGAAAAAGGAAAATATCCTTCACTTCAAAATTTTCTGCCCTTTCCTCATCACTGTCATAGTTGATATGCATCGGTTTATCACTGTACTCAAGCTGCTGAAAGTGAAATTCCTCCTTCCACAAACTAGCTGTTGATTTGTCTGCAAGATTAGCTTCTGTATGGAGAACATAATTATCATCATACTGATCAAACTAAGGCAAATCATTAGTATAAAACACATCATCAAGCATACATGTCAAATCAACAGATCTCTCTTCTCCAAGATGATCTACAAAACAATCATTATCAGATCTATGACAACTGGGATAAGAAACAAAATGTTTTGGATCAGCAACTTGTTCTTCTTCAATCATCGAGCCATGGGCTTGAACATTATACTCATTCCTTGTGGTGATCTTTTGCATCATCTCTTCCACTGCACTTACCAACATGTCAAGCTTTACCTCTAGAGATGTCGATTTATCTGGATCTATGTTTTTCATCTCTTCTTCCTTCAATATTTCCCTTTGGATCCGTAAATAAGCCTCTACATCTACTGCACTGTTATGCATCTCTTCAAGTGTTGCAAGATTCATTTCTCTCAACTGAAACTCCATTTCCGGATCAAAGGCACCCGGGTAGTGCAAGAGAGCAGATCCAGGAGGAGGCCTTATATCTACTGGCATCGAATAATAAAGTTGGTTAAATCTAGCAGAAAACTGTTGTACTGTATCCCCTGGCAGTATTTTCAGCTGGTTATACTCTTCTATAATCAAGAAAGGGTTTTTTCTGATCACCCACCTGTCGAGGAAAAATTTGATGAATTGCTAGAAATCTGAGATGCTCGCATCAGGCAGGGTTTTGAACCAACTCTTGACTTTTCCTTGCAAAGAAAGAGAAAAAAGTCTAATACTTACATCCTCTTCATCAACTTCAAAAAGGTCAAGAAAAGACTCAAAATTCAGAACATGTCTCTCAATAGTGATGTTGTCGTATTCACCATCAAATCTTGGTAGATATAGGTGATGATTTTTAGGGAAAGCATGGGATATAGGAGGTAAAATCAGAGGCTTGTAATGATCTGGAATTTTACAAGGTATAGGGGTATGTACATAAGGTATAGAATCAGTCGTGATCTCTTGAGGCTCATCATTTTGAAGATGGTCATCACAAGATTCGGAAGAAAGGTCTTGATCAAGCTCAAAAGCAGGAAAATATTTGGGATTCACAATCTTCAAAGGGAAGGAATCAAATGCAAGCCGGGGATCTTTTATCAAATACAATATACTTTGTAAAGACTTCTTGAAATTCTCGGGAAAAGAGAAGAAATAATTTATGAAAAAAAACAAAATGTCTTGGATGAAATTTCAACTTGAATACCTGATCTTTCCATATTGTCCTTTCATGTTTCTGCTAATCAGGTTCATCCTCCAGTGGAGTCCTTGGATCTAATCTTGAAACTTATTTTAAGTCGCAAGGTGAATGATTTCAGCGTTGCGGTTTCTGATCGTTGTCCACCATCAACAATCAGATCTGAACTTGATTACATTTTACTAAGGAAACCATATGTTCATTTCATAAACGATACCAGAGATTTACTAAAGCAACATTTATCTACTTTCGCTAATGCAAAGCAAGAGCGTTTCAAAGGCTACATGGCTAACTTCAGGATCTGTCTGTAGTTTATAAATCAAACAACAAAATTTCTCTTCCCCAGTATGGTCACCACTATGTTATGGCCTAAATCTACCTCAGGCTGAAGGGAGGCAGAGTCTAGGGTAACATCAAACCACGCTTAATCTGGAAGCTTGCCCTACTAGATCGGGAGAGGGCTCTCTCCTTGTCAATCTCAGCAAAAATAATCAATGAGGTTTGAGATGACTTGAAAAAAGGGATGATTTTAGGCTAGGTATATATGTGAAAGAGATTGATTTGATTTTGGGGGTTTTTGTTGGAGTCAAAGGGAAAGGTAGATTTTGGGTCCGGGAAATGATCAGTTTTGCAGAGAGATGAATGGGGAAAGGAAGGCAATTGTTTTGATGATTCGAAATTGAATGAAATGGATAGATCTGACCAGTGAGGAGTTGAAGAGGGAAATAGGCATTCAATAATCCTCTTCAGATAGTTGAAAACATGGAAAATTAAACAAAACTTCAAGGCAGAGCACTGCAAATCTAATGGATTCCACCTTTACTACTTGTTTGTTTAACTTAAGAAGAAAGGAGAAGGGAAATGATACACATGAGACATCAATAAACTTACAAATCACATAGAGAAACAAACCATCAAAACATATAGCCACATGGATGCCAAAGAGTGCTACAAACCCTGGTCTATTCCTTTGCCAAATTGCAGAGATGAAATGTACAATGAAGTGCCAAGCAATCTCAAGTGTCCAGCCTCTGAAAATGACTGAGAAAATACAAGATATATACAAGCCTAACTCATTCCCATGCCTCTAGGGGTAGAGCTCACTAGTTTAGGAGTTGTTTCAACAAGATCTAAACTAAGAACTGGAAAATAGGAAATGAAATAGCTTGCCTGTATAAGATAGGACACTGATTCATTCAGTTACATTTCACTTTTTGGTGAATGAATCTACTTGGATGAGTAGAAATGTGCCAAAATTACATAAAATTTATGAAATTACATCAATTTAAATCAATATTTTCACATTTAGAGATAAAAAAGTCAAACTAGCCAAAACTAGGCAAAAATCTGAGTTGTTGAGTGAAAACTAGGCCAAAATTCCCAATGCGCCGCACCTGAAATCGCTATGCATCGCACCACTTTGAGGCTCATTTTGAGGGCCTTCCCAGAGTAAAAATTGAGCGCAGGATATATTTTTGGAAATATTTTCCTGTCTAATTTCCAACCCAAGTGGAATTTCTGAATTTGGTTTCCATTTTCCCTCCAAAAAGGAGTTTTCCCAACACTGCTTCCTGTGTGTCCAACAAGTGGCAGAAAGGTCATTTTTAGGGTGTTTTTGACCCTTTAGGAAACCAAAAAATTGTCCAAATCCTTAGGTAATGGGTATGAGTACATATATTTTGATGAAAAATCCAGAAATACAAAGTTTTCCCCAAGAGGAGCTGCCAATTATAAGCGCGCGCCAAGTGGCGTTACGCGTCGGGCGAAAAAATCTGTGTTAAGGCCAAAAAATTCAAAATTGACAAAATGTGTCCTAAATTTCTTGAAATTTTGGCTGAGTGTCCTCCATCATGCACTTTTCTGGGACAAGGAAGCTTTGGCCAAAATTTTGAGTCGATCATGCCTTTTATGACGCTTTAATGCCCTCTTTAATTTAGCCTTCAAGATCTTGATTCGTGCCTTGCAAACATGAGTTTTGGCCCAATAATGATTCTTCATGTGCCTCAACATGTTATTTTCCTTGTTGGCCTTCTCTAAAATATTCTCCAAGTGAATATTGACCCTTCCAAGCCAAGTTTCCTGATCAGCCTCAATCTCTCACTCAATGGATGTCATCTCGTTTTGGCTTCTCTCGGCAGCTTGCCAATTTTGCCTTGATGTTTTTGAGTGCCATGGATGAGTGGGACTGATGAGGGGGGGGTTTGATGCTAGCTATAGGATTTTAGGGAATGAAAGGGTTTAGGGGATGATATCTAGGGTTTGGGATGGAAATTAGTGTTTTGGAGATATTTGACTAGGGTTTGGGATAGTGGGATTAGGGATTTAGGGTTAGTTGATTAGGTTTATGGAAATTAAGGAATGAGTGGATGAAATGTAAAAAAAGGGAAAAATGAAGGAATAAAGGATTGAGGGAGTGAGAGATAGCTAGGAGTGGAATTTTCGGTAAGAAATACAACTCATAAACCCTATGCAACTGCTTTTGGCAAGAAATGTAAAGAGGTAGGGCTTTGACTTTTTCTCATTAAATCACCATAAGCACCAAGAGAAATTCATTCATTGGTCATGGAGGGATGTTAAATTACTTGGGAAATGAAGAATTTAGCAATTTTAGAGCTTTTGTGGAATATTTGAATGAATTTCAGGATTTTTAGCCCAATGCGTAGTGCCATCTCAATGCGTAGCGCCAGTTACAAAACTACACTGCAAGCCACTGCCCAATGCGTAGCGAATTTTTGTAGGAGGCCTCTGGAGGCCTTTCTGGTGTCCAAATTTGGCATGGTATAGCGTTTTGGAAATATTATCGAGTCTACCTTCCAACCCAACTGGAATTTTTCAATTTGGAGTTCATTTTCCCTATCAAAAATCAAATCTCCCAAGACTGGTCAAAATGAGTAGAATGAGGCTGCCTCAAGGCAGAGTGTTGTTTTCGTCAACTTTTAAAGGTCTTCCTCAACTCCAAATTGAGCTCATGATATCTCATTGGAAATCTATTTGTGTCTAGTTATCATGTGACTCATAAAGCAAGTCATTTGGCCAACCAAGCTAGGAGAAATTTTGATTTTCCCAAGGTCACTTCAGAGGTGCATCAATTCTCCCGAGGAAACTGTATTTTTGACATTTCTCTAAAACCATGAAACCTGTGTAAAAATTTAAGGATTTTTTTATTCCTTTGCCTATTTTGGACAAAAACCTCTCTCATTTGTCCGAAATTCATCTTTTCTTGTGCATAAACATCATTGGAGTAAAACTTATCCCGATATGTGGAACAAGGAATTTGTCGAAATGAAGCGAAATGAAGGGGACAAGGGGCTTATAAATTCTTGAGAAAGTTTTTGGAAGTAGGGAGGGATGTTAGGAAGTAGGGGAAAGTGGAAATTTAGAGACTGAATGAGGGGAAGGGGTCCAAAAGGGAAAAACACAGGCCTAGCCTAGAAAATTGCCAAGTTGTAGCAAGAAACTAGGGTTTGTGCGAAAATGAGGAATTAGGGGGATATCAGTGATGAGAAGTGTTTAATAAGGTACATTAAGGATAGGGGAAGGTGTATGAACATAATGATACAATTTTTACTGATGATTCGACCATCAAAGAGAAATTACCTTCAAAACCCTAGGAGAGGGAAATGAACCTTACCTAGGCACAACTGAAGCATGAATATGGTGTAAAATGACCCAGTGGAACTTGAAATGATGATGAAAACCATATAAATTATGGTACACTCAGCTGAATGGTGACATGGACCGACATTTGAACAACTTTGAAAAGAGTGAAAACAAACCCTAGACCTAATACCTAGTGACCAAATTTTTCTTGAAGACTCACTGAAATGACAAAATTTGACCTTAACACCTTAAAATCACCTTGTAAGAGCATGCTTGATCACTGGAAGAAGGCTACAAAGGCTAACACTAACATTGGATCCAATTGGGATGGTAGCTCCTTGGAGGTGCCAAGAATGGTAGATCTTTGGGAGAGCAGACAAGTGCCTTCATCCATTGGGCAATGGAGTCAAAAACTCAAGCTAAAATGCATAACTGAAAACTGATGACTTGATGACACAAATTGACTCTCACTCAACTAGAAACTGACTCGATACTTAAACACAACCGACAAGCTAGAAAATATGCTCAATATGAAGCTTATTCAATACAACCTACTCTAACAGTTTCATTCATCACCTGATCAAGTGAAATGAAACAACCAATGCAACCAAGTAAGTATTCCAACTGCTGTTTCAATTCTTCACAAGCGCTCATTTATGAACAGCAAGAGAGAACTACTAAAAGGCAACTCCCATGAAAACTTGTGAACAGATCCGTTGAATACTATGGATTCTCTATCCACCTCCAAAAACACTGCATAAGGATCTTGAAATTCATGCACACTGGAACTTAGCTCATCCAATGGATTACTTCTTTTCTCCTCATACTAGAAATGTAAACTTTGTTTTGAGCTTTGTCATGAGACTCCTACTAGAAATGACAAAGAGACCGGCTGCTAGATCAAGTTTTTATCAGTACACGTTTCAAGCGTACATATATTCAATGAAGAAAGACTTTGATTGCATACATCATCCAACACATCAGCTATTGGATCGTGAAAAACTTGAAAAGACTGAAAATACTGCTGTAACCCATTTTCTAGTGATTCCAATGAGATTACATGATTTCCTACAGGCTACTCATTTGAAGATTTACTATGCAATTTACCCTTCAAAAACTGAAATGATTCAAAACAAAATGGTACGCAATCATCTTGTATCATTTGATCATATGTGCTAGCTTCCAAGTATTCATATACAACTTGAAAATCAATGGAATTTGGGGGCTGCAAATCTGGATATGGGAAGTCTTGAACAAGGTTTTCATTACCCTCAAGATGGTCCAAATCAAGATTTGTTGATAGTTTATTTCTGATTACATGGAAGTTGTCTCTGATGAATTTAAATGAATCAAAACAAAAAGGAAAAAATCCTTCAATTACTTCAAAATTTGCTGCACTTTCCTCATCACTATCATAGCTGATATGCATTGGTTGATCACTGTACTCGAGCTGCTGAAAGTGAACTTCCTCTTTCCAAAAACTAGCTGCTGATTTGTCTGCAAGATTAGCTTCTGTTTGGAGAACATAATCATCATAATACTGATCAAACTGAGGCAAATCATCAGTATACAAGACATCATCAAGCATACATGTCAAATCAACAGATCTCTCTTCTCCAAGATGATCTACAAAACAAACATTATCAGATCTATGACAACTGGGATAAGAAAAAAAATTTTGGATCAGCAACTTGTTTTTCTTCAATCATCGAGCCATGGGCTTGAACATTATACTCATTCCTTGTGGTGATATTTTGCATCATCTCTTCCACTGCACTTACCAACATGTCAAGCTTTACCTCTAGAGATGTCGATTTCTCTGGATCTATGTTTTTCATATCTTCTTCCTTCAACCTTGCCCTTCGGATCCGCAAATGAGCCTCTACATCTACTGCACTGTTATGCATCTCTTCAAGTGTTGCAAGATTCATTTCTCTCAACTGAAACTCCATTTCCGAATAAAAGGCACTCGGGTAGTGCAAGAGAGAAGATCCAGGGGGAGGCCTTATATCTACTAGCATCGAATAATAAACTTGGTTAAATCTGGCAGAAAACTATTGTATTGTCTCTCCTGGCAGTATTTTCAGCTGTTTATACTCTTCTATAATCAAGAAAAGGTTTTTTTTGATCACCCACCTATTGAGGAAAACTTTGACGAATTGCTGGAAATCTGAGATGCTTGCATCAGGCAGGGTTTTGAACCAAGTCTTTACTTTGCCTTGAAAATAAAGAGAAAAAAGCCTAATACTTACATCCTCTTCATCAACTTCAAAAAGGTCAAGAAAAGACTCAAAATTCATAACATGTCTCTCAATAGTGATGTTGTCGCGTTCACCATCAAATCTTGGTAGATATAGGTGATGATTTTTAGGGAAAGCATGGGATATATGAGGTAAAATCAGAGGCTTGTAACAATCTGGAATTTTACAAGGTATAGGGGTATGTACAGAAGGTATAGAATCAGTCGTGGTCTCTTGAGGCTCATCATTTTGAAGATGGTAATCACAAGATTAGGAAGAAAGGTCTTGATCAAGCTTAAAAGTAGGCAAATCTTTAGTATTCACAATATTCAAAGGGAAGGAATCAAATGCAAGACAAGGATCTTTTCCCAAATAAAATATACTTTGTAAAGCCTTCTTGACATTCTTGGGAAAAGAGAAGAAATAATTTATGACAAAGAACAAAATGTCTTGGATGAAATTCCAACTTGAATACCTGATCTTTCCATATTATCCTTTCATGTTTCTGCTAATCAGGTTCATCCTCCAGTGGAGTCCTTGGATCTGATCTCGAAAATAATTTAGAGTTTCCAACTAAATGATTTCAGCCTTGCGGTGTCTGACCGTTGTCCACCATCAACAATCAGATTTGAACTTGACTACATTTTACTGAGGAAACCAAATGTTCAGTTGATAAACTAGACCGGAGATTGACTAAAGTAGCATTTATCTACTTTCGCTAATGCAAAGAAAGAGCGTTTCGAAGGCTACCTGGCTAACTTCAGGCTCCGTCTATAGTTTATAAATCAAACAACAAACTTTCTCTTCCCCAGTATGGTCGCCACTATGTTATGGTCTAAATCTACCTCAGGCTAAAGGGAGGCAGAGTCTAGGGTAGCATCAAAGCACACTTAATCTGGTAGCTAGCCCTACCAGTTCGAGAGAGGGCTCTTTCCTTGTCAATATTAGCAAAAATAATCAATGAGGCTTGAGATGACTTGAAAAAAAGGCTGATTTTAGGCTAGGTATATATGTGAAAGAGTTTGATTTGATTTTGGGGTTTTTTGTTGGAATCAAAGGGAAAGGCAAATTTTGGGTCCGGGAAATGATCAGTTTTGCAGAGAGCTAAATGGGGCAAGGAAGGAAATTGTTTTGATGCTTCGAAATTGAATGAAATGGATAGATTAGACTAGTGAGGAGTTTAATAGGGCAGAGACATTCAATAATCCTCTTAATATTGTTGAAAACATGGAAAATTAAACAAAACTGCAAGGCAGAGCACTGCAAATCTAATGGATTCCACCTTTATTACTTGTTTGTTTAACTTAAGAAGAAAGGAGAAGGGAAATGATACATGTGAGACATCAATAAAATTAAAAATCACATAGAGAAACACACCATCAAAACATAGAGCCACATGGATCCCAAAGAGTGTTGCAAACCCTCGTCTATTCCTTTGCCAAATTGCAGAGATGAAATGTACAATGAAGTGCCAAGCAATCCCAAGTGTCAAACCTATGAAAATGAATGAGAAAATAGAAGATATATACAAGCCTAACTCATTCAAATTCCTCTAGGGGTTGAGCTCACTATTTTAGGAGTTTTTTCAACAAGATCTAAACTAAGAACTGGAAAATAGGAAATGAAACAGCTTGCCTCTATAAGATAGGAAACTGATTCATTCAGTTACATTTCACTTTTTGGTGAATGAATCTACTTGGATGAATAAAAATGTGCCAAAATTACATCAAATTTATGAAATTACATCAATTTAAATCAAGAGTTTCACATTTGGAGATAAAAAAGTCAAACTGGCCAAAACTAGGTGAAAATCTGAGTTGTTGAGTGAAAACTAGGCCAAAATTCCCAATGCGTCGCGCCACTTTGAGGTTGATTTTGAGGGCCTTCCTATAGTCCAATATGAGTGAAGGATATCTCATTGGAAATATCTACCTGTCTACGCTCCAACCCAAGTGGAATTTCTTAATTTTGTTGCCATTTGCCCCTCCAAAAATGAGTTTTCCCAACACTTCTTCCTGTGTGTCCAAAAAGTGGCAAAAAGATAATTTTTAGGGTGTTTTTGACCCTTTAGGAAACCCAAAAATTGTCCAAATCCTTAGGTAATGGGAAGGCATACATAAATTTTGATGAAAAATCTAGAAATAAAAATTTTTCCCCAAGAGAAGCTGCCAATTATAAGCGCACGCCAAGTGGCGCTACGCGTCTCGTGGAAAAATCTGTGTTAAGGCCAAAAAATTCAAAATTGACAAAATGTGTCCCAAATTTCTTGAAATTTGGGCTGATTTTCCTCCATCATGTTCTATGCTAGGCCAAGGAATCTTTGGCCTTAATTTGGAGTTGATCATGCCTTTTGCGACACTTTAATGCCCTCTTTAATTTAGCCTTCAGGATCTTGATTCGTGCCTTGCAAACATGAGTTCTGGCAATATAATGATTCTTCATGTGCCTAAACATGTTATTTTCCTTTTTTTCCTTCTATAATAGCTTCTAGAAGTGAATATTGACCCTTTCAAGCCAAGTGTCATGATCAGCCTCAATCTCTCACTCAATGGATGTCATCTCGGTTTGGCCTCTTTTGGCAGCTTGCCAGTTTTGCCTTCATGATTTTGAGTGCCATGGATGAGTGGGACTGATGAGGGGGGGGGGGGGTTTGATGCTAGCTGTAGGATTTTAGAGAATCAAATGGTTTAGGGGATGATATCTAATTTTTTGGATGGAAATTAGTGTTTTGGGGATATTTGACTAGGGTTTGGGATAATGGGATTAGGGATTTAGGGTTAGTTGATTAGGTATATGGGAATTAAGGAATGAGTGGATGAAATGTAACGAAAGGGAAAAATGAAGGAATAAAGGAGTGAGGTAGTGAGAGATAGCTAGGAGTGGAATTGGAAATAATAAATACAACTCATAAACCCTATGCAACTGCTTTTGGCAAGAAATGTAAAGAGGTAGGGCTTTGATTTTTTCTCATTAAATCACCATAAGCACCAAGAGAAATTCATTCATTGGTCATGGAGGGATGTTAAATTACTTGAGAAATGAAGAATTTAGTAATTTGAGAGCTTTGGTGGAATATTTGAATGGATTTCAGGCTTTCTAGCCCAATGCGTAGTGCCATCTCAATGCGTAGCGCCAGTTACTAAATTACACTGCAAACCACTGCCCAATGCGTAGCGCTATCTCAATGCGTAGTGCCTTTTTTCAGGAATATTTTGGAGGCCTTCCTAGTGTCCAAATTGGGTGTGGGATAGCTCTTTGGAAATATTATTGAGTCTAATTCCCAACCCAACTGGAATTTTTCAATTTGGAGTTCATTTTCCCTATCAAATATCAAATCTCCCAAGACTGGTCAAAATGAGCAGAATGAGGCTGCCTCAAGGTAGAGTGTTGTTGCAGTCAACTTTTGAAGGTCTTATTCAACTCCAAATTGAGCTCATGATATCTCATTGGAAATCTCATTGTGTCTAGTTATCATTTGACTCATAAATAAAGTCATTGAACCAACCAAGCTAGGAGAAATATTGATTTTACCAAGGTCACTTTAGAGGTGCATCAATTATCCCGAGGCAAATGTATTTTTGAAATTTCTATAAAACCATGACACCTGTGTAAACAGTGAAGGAGGTTTTTCTTAATTGGAATATTATGGACAAAAACCTCTCTCATTTTTCCAAAATTCATCTTTTCTTGTGCAGAAACATTATTGCAGTAAAACTTATCCCGATATGTGGAACAAGGGATTTGTCGAAATGAAGCGAAATGAAGGGGACAAGGGGCTTCTAAATTCTTGAGAAAATTTTTGAAAGTAGGGAAGGATGTTAGGAAGTAGGGGAAAGTGAAATTTTAGAGATTTAATGAGGGGAAGGGGTCCAAAAGGGCAAAACACGGGCCTAGCTTAGAAAATTGTCAAGTTGTAGCAAGAAACTAGGGTTTGTGCGAAAATGAGGAATTTGGGGGATCTCAGTGATGGGAAGTGTTTAATAAGGTACATTAAGGATAGGGGAAGGTGTATGAACATCAGGATACAATTTTTTCTGATGATTTGACCATCCAAGAGAAATTACCTTCAAATCCCTAGGAGAGGGAAATGAACCTTATCTAGGCACAACTGAAGCATGAACAAGGTGTAAAATGACCCAGTGGAACTTGACATGATGATGAAAACCCTCTGAATGATGGTACACTCAGCTGAATGGTGACATGGACCGACATTTGAACAAATTTGAAAATAGTGAAAACAAACCCTAGACCTAATACCTAGTGACCAAATTTTGCTTGAAGACTCACTGAAATGACACAATTTGACCTTGACACCTTAAAATCACCTTGTAAGAGCATGTTTGATCACTGGAAGAAGGATGAAAAGGCTAACACGAACATGCAGCACTATACTTGTGAACGTGGTGACTAGGTAAAATGATTACAATTTGTCAGCCAGGAAAGAAATTGTTGATGTTCCTCCTACTTCTTCCCCTCCTAATTTCTCATATAGAGAGGCCTAGTAATGATTATTTTGCCTCACTACCTTATATAGGCGTGCTTAAAAATTCTCTTACAATCCTAATGCTCGAGCAAATCAACATTACAATATTTTTGAGGATTTGGCCCAAGCTCCTTCTGTTATTTTGACATTGGCGGTTATTCAATGTTGTCCTACACAACGGAAATCATTGCTATTCGCCATTGGAGAAATTGATCCGGCTGACTCCGACCTTATTACTTTCGATTTGGAGGACCATGTTTAGTGGCTGCCCCACCAAATTGATTTTCTTATCTAGGTCATCATTAACTCAAAGACCATTCATCAAAATTTCATTGATGAAGGTGCTTATACATGCATTATTTTCGTATCTTGTTGGAAAGCCATTGGTTCTCCTTATTTGAGTCAATCTCCTAATACCCTTGAGGCTTTCGATGGAAGATTTTATCCTCCATTTTGTATTCTCCCCATCTTGTGTATCACGTTGGAAGGCAAGACAGTCAATGTCGAAGTAGAGGTTGTTGATGCCAATCTAAATTACAATCATCTACTCGAATGGAGTTGGACCCATTCTATGCATTGTGTGCCTTACTCTTTGTTTCGTGTACTCCGTTTTCCCCACCAAGGGAAGATAGTCATAGTAAACCAATTGTCTTTATTCGCTACTACTCCCTCTGAAGGCAATTTTCTGTATGTGGAGCATACCAATATTTCATATGAGAGTGTGGGAGCAAGTCTTCTTAAAGATTCTTCCTTAATTTGTATTTTCAACCTCTCGCCTCCCAACATCGCCTCTGTCAATATGATATTAATCAAATAGGATAAATGGATCATTCCTTCCTCTGATAAAATGGATTCCTTTGGTTACGTTATGCTGTTAATACCTACCAAAATCAACTACGTTGAAATTTTCTCGGCTTCGGCTTCTCCTTCTAATCATACTTCTTCAAATATGCCTCTCGACACATATTCTCAATCCCCTTGTTTTGGTGCTTCGGATTCCCTCGATCCCTTGAAAGGAAATTTTCAACTGATGAAGCCATCATAGAAACTATGTCTCTCAAGCATCCTCCCTAGGACGATAATCATCATCGTTCGTCCTTTTTACCTAGTCTTGGGGCAATGTTTGCCTGTCTTGAGAATTTTTCTTCCCAGGCTCCTTCGCAACCGCTTCAAACACCTATTTTGACACATGAAGTTCTTGGGGAGGGAAACACGGGAAATATCACCCAGAAGATGCCTATTGACATCTCTGTTAAACTGGGGGTTTCTGAAAACATCCATATTGGGGTGACCTATTCTCCTGATAAGATTGAGGTTTGTACTAGCCTCTTCGACAAATTTCAAGATGTTTTCACTTGTTCCTACAAGGAAATGTCTAACATTGATATGAGTATAGTCATGGATGAGATATTCACTTACCCTGATGCGAAACTTGTTCACCAACATCTTTGTCCCATGCACCCTAGAAAGGAAGCTACCATAAAGGGGGAAGTAGAAAAACTTCTCAAAGAAGGCTTCATTTATCTGATCCCATTGACACATTGGGTCTCTAACATTCTCCCCGCGGCTAAAAACTAGGGCACCATTTTAGTTTTTATGGATTGCCACGATATCAATCGTGCTTGTCCCAAGGATAACTATTGCACTCCCTTCATCGACCAAATTATTGAAGAGTGTGTTGGGAGTGAGATTTTCTCCCTTATGGAAGGGTTCTTTGGCTATAACTAGATTAATATACTACCGGACGATCAACATAAAATTGCCTTCATCTATCCATGGGACACTTTCACGTATAAAAAGCTTCCTTTTGGCCTAAAAAATGTTGGTGCCATGTTCCAACGGGCAATGTCATATGCTTCTCATGATATTAAGCACATTGTTCAGCCTTATCTAGATGACCTCCCAGCTCATTCCGCTAAGCATTAGGACCACCCGAAGCACCTCTGTCGATTTTTTCTTCATTGTATATGTTACAACATTCGACTTAATCCGCACAAATTTTTCTTCTGCATTGACTCCAGCAGACTCCTTGGATTTTTTTTCCAAATATAGTATTCGTCTCAATATACTTAAGGTCAAAGCTATCATTAATCTCCCCTCCCCTTCCTCTTTACACCAATTGCATAGTTTTCAAGATAAAGCTAATTTCCTACGTCATTTCATACTGAACTATGCTGAGGTAGCCATAGGTTTTACATGATTTCTTAAGAAAGGCATCCCGTTCCTATTGGATGAGATTTCCCAAAAATATTTCGATGCTCTGAAGACCATTCTTTTCAATGATCCTCTTTTTCGTCCCCCAAAGTATCATCACAATTATTTAATCTATCTGGATGCCACTTTTAGCACTATCACCATGGTTTTTGTACAAGATTATGTCGATGGTAATGAGAATGTCATCTATTATCTTAGCTATAATATTCTCGACACCGAAAAGCATTACGATCATGTCGAGAAATTGGTGTTGGAAATTGTTCAAGCCGTACAATGTTGACGTTGTTATATTTTACTCTACACCACGACCGTGATTTCTGATTGCATCACCATGACCCATATTTTAACACGATAGTTGCTGGGGGTCAAGTACTCTAAGTGGATAGCTATCCTCCAAGAGTTCAAGATGGAGTTCACTTCCACCAAATAAAAGAAATCGTTGGTTTTTGTTGAATAGATCTCTCCTTACCCTCTACCTCTGCTCCTTCCAATTCTGGGGAATGCATTCCAGAAGATACTCTTTTTCTGATTAGCACCCTCGAACCATGGTACGGTGATATCATCATTTATTTCCATACTTATACTTTTCGGTCTGAGTTGAAAAAATATTCTCATCGATGTATCTATCATCATTCAAAACCCTATTGCATAATTTGAGATACTTTATACCACATCGGAGATGATTCCATCCTTCGTCAGTGTTTAACCCTCGAGCAAGCTGAAAAAGTCCTTAATGATTACTATTCTAGCGCATGTGGTGGTCACATGTCTGGGTATGCTACTGCTCAAAAAAAAATTTGGGATGGGTATTTCTGGCCTACCATTTTCAAAGATTGTATCCTCGTTGTCTGTAAATGTCATGAGTGCCATATCTACCAACGCAATATGCGCACGCCACTCGCTCACCTCAATATTGTCCTTACCATGGGTCCTTTTACAAAGTGGGATATCGATTTTATGACATGTAACCCTCACTCGGCTGGGGGGCATGCTTATATTATTGTAGTCGTAGACTACCTCCCCAAATGGGCTGAAGAAATGCCTACATTTATAGATGATTGTAATATGGCAGCTCAATTTCTATTAAATCATGTGATTTCTAGGTTTGGAGTCCCTCAAGACATTGTAGCAGACCATGGCTCCCATTTTCTACATTATATGATGGCTGAGCGAACTACTGAGTTGGTTCTGCATCATGACAGCTCAATGGCGTACTACCCCCAGGCCAATTGTCAGGTCAAAGTTTTGAACAATTTTTTAGTCACTATCCTTCATCGTACTAATGGGATGCACAATTTTAATTGGCATCTCATCTTGTTCTTAGATCTCTAGGCTTACCAAACCTCGGTGAAGGATGCAACTAGATTCACACCATTTCAAATTGTTTATGGTATAGAAGCTACCCTTCCGATTGAATGTCAAATTCATTCACTCAAGCTAGTTTTCAAATTCCTTCTGAATACTTCGCCAGAGGAATAACGTCTTCTATATTTTGAGAGGATTGATGAAACTCACCGCTTCACTGCTCTAGTCATAGAAGCACATAAAAAGTGGGTCAAATCCCACTTTGACAAGATAGTTTCCCCTTGTACCTTCATAGAAGGAGACTTGGTCCTTTTGTATGACTAAGCCCATGATAAGCTGGGGGTAGGTAAATTCGAACCCATGTGGCATGGGCCCTACATCATCAATTTTTTTTTTTAAAGGGGCCTATAAGATTATTGATTATGAAGGCAATCCCTGGATTAGCCCCGAAATGGGCTGTATCTCAAAAAATATTATTCATGAGTTTTATCGTGCATTTCTTCTGTACATAAGTGTTTTTTTAATTTTTGTACATTTTTTTCTTGGTGTGCTTTGCAAGAAGTTTTCATGCTTATTATGTCTTTTCTTACTATGCATATGTCTATCACTCATGTCAGTTTCATTGACGGTATCTCCCGCAATACCTAGAACCTGTTAAGTCCCTATATTAATAGTGTAGTCCCTTATTATGTTAGTGTAGCCCCCCATATTGTTATTATTGTACCCCTGTAACCTCCATATTGTTATTATTTTTCCCTTACATTATTATTTTTAGGTCGGCTAGGATTACATTGTGGCCCCACTAGGATTATATTGTGGCCCCATGGACTCCTATATATAGAAGGAGGTTTTGGTCATTTGTATCATCCAAAAATTGTTCATTTATGTAATTTATTGGACGTTTCCCCCTCAAAGTGGCTTATTTCTAAGGTGTTGATATCTATTTTCTTCTATTTTTGGAGCTGGTTTCACAACATTTGGTATCAGAGCTTTGAGATTCTAGGGTTTTTCTGTTCCAAACAGGTCATCATGGAATTTTCGCTATAAAGTTTCTTCTATGAAGGTTTAGAATCTAAAATTTTTATAGTTCGAAGCCAAAATCCTGAGGAACATCGTCACAAAATTTTAGAGCTTGGTTCGCAATATTTTCAGAGATATGATCTGTGCAAGTTAGGTCATTTTGCAGGCTCCTAAATTTAACCTAAACAGGTCATCATGGTATTATCGTAATAATTTTCTTTCTACAAAGGTTCAGAAGATAAAAATTTTAGAGTCTAAATCTGAAATCTTGAGGAAAATCGTCGCAAAATGTTAGAGCTAGTTTCACAATATCTTTTGAGATATGGTCTGTGGAAGTTATGGATTTTTCAGGCTTCTGAATTTCGTCTCAAAGAGGTGATCATGGGAAAATATTCATAACTCTCTCTTTGAGCATCAGATTGGAATGTTTTAAAAATTGACCACAAGTACATGAAATGTAGTTTGATTTCTATCAATTTCAGGCCAAAGGAGGAAACAGTGACATGTGGCAAGTCGTACAAGTTGGCTATACTGAACTAGTCCATAATTGGGTCATTGTGGGAGATTGGACATAAGTTTGCCTTGAAGAATCCAAATCAGATCAGACCTGTGGCATTTGAAATAAGCTTTATAGGGCTACTACAGGGCCAAATTTCAGATATTTAGGATTCGTAATTATAGAGATAATTCAATTTCAATATCAAGCTCCTTGAAAGAAAGAAAAAGGGGTGTATTTGGTTTTTAAAATTGCATAACGTTTGTTTGGAAAAGCTGTTTGAAGTGATTCCAAGGGCATATTTTAGAATTTTTATCATTATTGGGTTCTATAATTCCTCTAGAAAATAATTCCATACCCATGAAGCCCTCAAAAAGCTATACTATGATGCATAAAGAGGAAGAATTGTAGTATAAGATATCAAAATTACAGTACCAAATGCAACAAATTTCGATCTTACGAAGAGAAACCGAAGATGACATAGATGGTTTAAAAGAAGAAATGAAGGCTAAGTTGGATGGTTTGAAGGATCAAATAATAGCTAATATGGATGATAAATTAGTGGAATATCACATCGAGCATCAACAACAAGTTCTCCAACTCTCAAAGGATAACCTAAATTTGGTGCAGAATCTAATGAAACAAAAGGAAGATCAACATCACATCAAAAGAATTTATGAAGTAGTCACAGAAACAAGAAATCGACAAGTACGATCAATTTTAGAGTATCTTAGCAAGTGGAAGAACTTTCTTGTAGAAGATTCCACATGGGAGAATGAGAATTTTATATAGAAGCATCAAGAAATAATCAAGCATTGAGGACAACACTTGTTTGAAGGAGAGGGGAATGTTAAGTCCCTATATTAATAGTGTAGTCCCTTATTATGTTAGTGTAGCCCCCCATATTGTTATTGTTGTGCCCCTATAACCTCCATATTGTTATTATCGTGCCCTTACATTGTTATTGTTAGGTCGGCTAGGATTACATTGTGGCCCCACTAGGATTATATTGTGGCCCCATGGACTCATATATATAGAAGGATGTTTTGGTCATTTGTATCATCCAATAATTTTTCATTTATGTAATGTATTGGAGGTTTCCCCCTCGAAGTGGCTTATTTCTAAGGTGTTGATATCTCTTTTCTTCTATTTTTGGAGCTAGTTTCACAATAGAACCTATCCTCCGCGACTTGGGTAATTTATGATCCTAACCGTGAATTAGTGGACCTTCAAGGCATTTTTCTAGGACGTACAACTAACAATGTCGCCGAATAAAATTTAACTATCCAACTTCTAACTAAATCTATTGCCCTCGACATTTGTGAATTAATCGTAAACCTATACTCTAAGCTTGTTGTTCTCCAGCTCAATGGGCGTTACTTTGTCAAAAACCCTTAGATTTTAAGGATGTATTTACGTGTTCATTTGTTAGAAAGGAATTTCGATTATATTAAATATCAAAATATTCCAAGAAGAATGAATACGTTAATTGATGCAGTAGCTAATATTGTATTAGATAGACATTTGTAGAATTTGTAAAAGAAATCATCATCACATAATAAGATTTACATAGGAAGATAAGCACACACACACACACACACACACACACACACACACACATATATATATATCGATTTTTTATATTGGGTTGTACATCATAGTTCAAAAAATATGTATGTTTTTCACTTACATCCTGAGATGCCATATCTATTAAAAAAATTCAGAAATAAAACCTAGGAGTCTAATCAGCATGGTGCTCATGATAGCATGTCACTATTCGTACGACACATCTCAGTAGTTGATGAATGCAGTTAGAGACCCTCGCCGTGTGTCGCTGGTAAGCATTAGGAATGTCCTCAAATCTCACATACTTCGGGATCCCCCTCGTGAGACCCTCCAGGATACGTGTGATTTCTTCCTTGTTATCACCTCCCTCACTATCAAGGGCCACTTCGAACTCTCTTTGGACCCTGCGAGATATCGGAGACATCCCCGGGGGTATCTCTTGTCCAACATCTGAAACACATGAGAAAATATCAGAACACATATATATAAAAACCAAAAAAGTCGTAATTCTCATAAAAATTCAAAAAATGAGTTTTTACCTTTTTCCTCATCCCAATTGTCCCCTTCCAGAAGTGGAAGATCTCGATCACCCCTAGAATCGATACTGGTATATGGCCAATCCTCCACCACGATGAGTTGTCAAATCAAATAGTCAAAGAACTCTGGTCTCCATAACATATGCTGCCCACCCCCTGATCAGGGCATAAAATCAACCCAACGGACCATATGTGGCTCTCATGCTAGTGTCCTAGGTACAATTACCTCCTGACATTGGAATATTGGTAACCATTTCATGATGAACGATATCAAAATGTACCCATAACCAAACTGCTTTAGCTTACCTTTTTCACACTTGGTCAACTGATGTTTCATATTGATCATCATGGCTTCTGCCTAATTGAAGATTATCAGAGTCATGGAATCTATCACTAATTGGAGTTGAGTCTTTGTGGCTTCATGGTGAGCCTGAGATCTCGAAGCCCAAGCAATGGTATGTAACACTACCCTTAAAGATAAGTCGCGCACTTTGTTGGTGTTCGAGTGTGAATAAACTATTCAACCCTTTTCCGCATTAATTTATCAATCTGGGTGCATACATTATTTCATGGTAATGTGCAAGGTATATGGAGGAGCAGTGGCACAATCCAACATTAATCACAAATTTAAAAACTAAAATAAACAAGAACCACTGTAATAGTGATTAAAGATAAATTGTAGAGTTACAAAATCATTCACAACAATTTAAAGAAAAGTACCATAACAACAATTAAAATGTAAAAACATAAATGTGAAAACGACACACAGAAATAACACAGCACCTGGTCAGAAGAGTGGGCCCAACTCTTTGACAAGGGTTGTAATGGATTCACAACTTACAAATAGAAAAAAATGGCTTGCATTCAATTAATTTACAATCTTCTGTTACAAACTTGATCTCTTGCATGGCTAACCTGAATCGCAGCCTTGAAACCCCTCTTATAAAATTGTTCATAAAACCCCGTTTCTCAAATATGACAACTAATGTCTACAAATACACAATTGTTAAAACAACCAAACTAGTTGCCGAGCGAAAATAAGAAAGGTTTGGAGTTGCTTTGGAATCTGGTATGCTATTATAATGAGATCGAAATAGTGTTGTAAACTCAGAGTTGCTCTGCTGATCTGTAGATATGACCCCTTGACCACTGGATCTACGGAAATGACAGAATTAGTAACTCGCTAGGAAAAATCCACATGACTATTATTTCATTAATTAAACATTCTAGATAAGAAAATGGGAGGGGGTTTACCTTGTGTGTTAGAGAATTTAATGAATATTAATGATACAAAGAAGTGAAAGAGTGGGTGAAAATGGAGGGAAAAATTATGCATATTTTGTACCCAACATATCCCCCCAACTGGTCTTTCTGCATGTCCTCATGTAGCTCGCCGTATCTTCAGTTCTAGGGTGGACCAGCTGTGGGTAGCATGAAACTGAAAGAGGTCATATTATGTGGCCATCTCTATTCTAGGGGGTTTATATCCTTCAATCAAGAGGATATCCTTCCACCAATCTTCGCTTACGTTGTATACTAGATTATGCTGATCTGATGGAAACCAAATTAGGGGGAAATGAAACCTCAACCCCATCCACTAGACTCCAGATGTCGGAATGCATTCAAGAAAACATGACACTCCTTTTAATGCCCATGAAAAATTGGGTGCCCCAAAAGGTTCTATGTTTCTGATAGCTTATGACAATAACATCCATCTCCTTTGACAACTGTCAAGAGCTTGATCCCAAAAATAATCTACCTCTCTGACATAGAGGTCAGTACACCACTTCCATGTTGTAAGCATATGTTATTTATGTCCCTTAATCTGCAAAAAGGTAGAGTGCTTGTTATAATTATTTACTGACTGAGCATGCTCCCTCCTTATCATCAGTGGTATTGTAGCTTGATTTTATTCAAAAGTATCAGATGCATTCTCCCATTTAACCTGGTTGATAGTATAGGAGGTAAAATCTCTCAAGTGAACATCCCCCAAAAATGGAACTAGATTGAAAGTCTAATCATCCTTCAAGAAATAATTATGCATGTAAAGTTCACACATCAAGTGCTGGTCCACAATATCATGGATTTTCAAAATATGAAGGAAATGTATTGGGTCTTCAATATCATGGTTGATTTCCTTGAAAATACTTTCCAGGTAGAAGAAAAATAATTGTTCTTGAAGAAATAAAGAATAACTATGGGCGGGAGGTCTACATGCCATTACCTGTTGCGCTAAGGTAAACATTTTCTCTTTATCTACTTTTAGCACTTGTACCTGATCATCTAAGTCCTCAATATTACCTTGTTGTTTCTCTTTCCTTTTCCTTGCCTTGTAAAACTGGTCTATATACCCAGTAACAATCCCAACGGCCTGCTCCCAAACCCTCTTCATCTCATTCTTATTTTCATTCGCGGCAGATTACGATTTATGAATTTCAGCAGCCAGGAGGAATTCTCAAGCCTCATACAGATGTTAAATAGGGCCAGTCTATGTGGCAGCAAAGGTTGTAGGAACATATTCCATTTGTACTACTGCTGAGGAAACTTCGACCTTGGGTTTCACTGCCTTCCATTTATATTCTTTTACCTTTTTCTCTAATTGAGATACTTTCTTTCTCAGCTTCTAAACTTCTTCTTCAGCCACATGGTCTCGTTAAACTGAAGCTGATACCTTTGTTTGAGAGGTGGTCTCCTGTTTTCACATTATTCTATCCAATATTTTTTAACAATGAATTCATCTCTCAGCCCTGCAACAAGTTTAGAAGGCAATGGAATGTTGTTAGCAGCATAACCTAGCTTCCTTACCAGGTGTTAGACTCCTATACCAATAGGTGTCATTTTTCATGAGTGACTTGTTGAACTATGCAATATGTTCAAACCTTTTCTTATGCAAAGGTGTTCCATATTCTTAAAAAATCAAAAAATTTAAAAAATGTAAAGAGGGTATACCCTAAAAGAAATATCAAAGGGTGAAAAGAATAAAATGGTCAAAAAAGTGAAAGAAATGAACCCCATCAAAAGAAAGGCCAAGGAAAGTGTGCAAATCTAAATGCCACTACTTTTTGCTCTGATGTAATAAACAAAATTGTGTGCAGCTTGTCAAAATTTTGCCACAATTTATGAATAGTCAAACTGTTTAAACTTGACTCATTCATTTTTCAATTTCATGTTGTAGAATAGAGAATAAATATCTGGCCAAAATGTTTAATCTTGGCAGATAAGTAGATAGGTAGATTTAATAAAAGGTGCTCAATAGTTTAATCTGAGCCCTTGGATGTAATAAGTGTAGACTTAGATAGGATTGCCATGTAAAAGAAAAAAAATTTGATGAGGGTTTTCCAGTCTAAGTGCGCCCTAATAAAGGAGAGAAAATGGTAGGGTAAGGTAAGTAGGGTAGGTAGATGTTGTTGCTAAAATTACATGTGATGAATGCTGGCCCTAAATGTGTTCAATCCTACTTTCATCACAAGTGCAAAGACAGATGCTGCATTGGAAAAGTTCATAGAAGGCAAAGTCAAAATTATTAACTTCCCATCTCACTTTCTCCCTAAATTTTTTTACTAATTTCCCCAAACTGCTAAGGGATTTGAAGATTAAAGGGGCTCAAGGCATTTCCCTGACTTTTGGAGGGACCGGACCCTCGGCCTAATAATAAAAAAGACCTAAGTACCTGAAGTTATTTATCATTATACTCATTCACTTTTAATCTTTTCCTAAGTAAAATATACTCATTCACTTTTAATCTTTTCCTAAGTAAAATTCTATTTTACTTAGGAAAATCATGCTATATTTCATAAAAATCCCTCAAAATTACTTGCTATTCTAAATCTAAGTGTTGAAGTTGATGTAATGCAATTTGCTTCAGAAATATTCACTTTCTTAGTTGTGTAAAGAATTTTGAGTTTTCCATGTTCCTTTGTCATATTAACATTTAACTTTAATTATTAAATCCTTAGACAAATTACCTTTTCCTATATATATAACTCCTACTATGTAATATACCAAAAAAACTTTGTATTATATGTTTTAGCCGAAGTATTTAAACCCATATGATGAAATCGAATGCCCACAGTATAAAACCCTTTGGCTAAAAACATATCTATATAACTAGTCCCACCCCCTATGGTAATTAAATTGATTTAATTTAATTATCATATAATAAAAACATACAAAAAACAAAGTTTAAACATGTATTTTATATGTTTAAAACTAAAAATAAATAAAACCCCAAGTCCATTCGTAACCCCGACCATTCATGAACCAAAGGGATTAATTAATCACCTGGGTTAACTAATAACCTCCCCCTCCGCGAATCAGAAGCTTCCTGGAATGATTAACTCATAATAAAACACGTTGGGCCCGCGCATTAACTTCCCCGCCACTTCCCTTTCGAACCACCGTTCGATCCTTCCATTCGAGATCTACAGCCCATAAACATTCCGTTGCCCATCCCTTGTCCGACAATTAACGTGCGAAATGGGAGCGGTTTCCAAATAGTGTCCCTACCACATGTCATTCAACCAGCGGAATCGCTGCCAAGTCGCGGAAAACTGCCTGCTCCCAAAAGCGGTGCGGAATTTACCGCTTACCGCCCATTTCCCGTGACGTGTCATGTCATACACCAGTGACGTCATCCTCAAAAAATAATAAAAAATTCCTTTGAATTTCCAAATAAAACAAATTTCGCGCATTTTTTCCTCATTCTGTATGTTGAAAGCGATTGTGCCCTTCACACTGAAAATTTGAAAATCAACTGTTAAACTGCCATAGACAGAATTTACTGAAGACCCCCATCATTCCAATATTCAAGCGTCCATCTGTCGTCCATCAGTACCTGTTAAACACAGTTTTCCTTCTGAAAAAAGGTATTTACATCATTTCCCATTTCAAAATCTGTGAAATCATGCCGTTCGTTTAAAATTATATACCAAAGAACTGTTACAGAGTATTTTGAGTCTTCCCTTTCCTCAGAATTTCAATTGCGTCCACAGAAAGCTGTAAATTTCATCTTCAAAACTGAAATTGTGTCCATTTCCGTGAAAAACCCCCGAAATTTCCATTTTGAATACACAAGAACCAAAATGGAAGTCTCGTTGGCTTTAAATGTTGCTCCATTGAATGCCCCCCATAGAGATTTGGATTACTTATCATTAGTGGACAAAGATTTTCAAATAAAGGACTTGAATTTTACTGAAAATCCCCTTCGAATTTATTGTCGTTGCAGAGACAATTATTTGAATGACTCAAATATTATTGGGTTATGGGAGTCTGGTCTTCCTAGGTACCTTTTCCCCTCAGTCCATATCTTTCCTGAAATTATCCATTATTGTCATGCTAATTATGACCCAAATCAAAGAGCAGTTTTATCCCCAAGCCATAATATCCTTTTCTCCATAACTGCTCAGTCCATCAATGATATGTTACATTTTCAGCCTGGTGAAGCCCTTACTCCTTTGACCATGGGAGATTTATTGGAGAAATCCACTAAATTATCTCATGAGGAGTTAACCCGCATTTGCCAAGCTTTCATGTGGCCAAAGTACCAGCCCAAAGGCCCTCCCCCTTATGCTAGTGTTTATTTTACTGAAGAAGGGCAAAATATTTTGAGTATGATATCTTTCATAATGGGTTTTAATACCAGTGAGTATGTTGATCATTTAACCCTGGTGTTATTTTCTATGTTCACCCCTGGACAACCTCCTGCTGTCAGGTATGACTTTGCATCTTTCATTGCAGATAAAATGCATGACCAATTCATGAAATTGGAGAACGAGAAAGTATTCAAATATTCTACTGTCATTTACCATCTCATGCTTTATTACTAGTCTGAAACTTTCCCTTTCCATATCAGAAAACTTGATGCCTAAGGGAATCCAAGATCTGTTATCTTTTGGTCAGCCATTACTCATTGTTCCATAGATTCTCCCTATTCTTATAATGATTTCATTGACCTTTTCATACATCCTGAAACTACCTTGTTGATAGGAGTTGCCCCTCCAAGACTCAGCAATGAAATCAAGAAAATCCTTCAGCTTTCAAAACAGTATAAGATAGGTGATTGGTACTTCTATCAAAATCATACTGAAATTAGAATTTATGGATGTGAATTGAGCCCTTTCAAGTTACCCAGATATGTTCCAATGAGACTTTTTGCACTTGAGTATTTCAGACAAATGAACAATTCAGATATAATTCACTTCTGTAATGCCAAGAAAAGGGCTCAACTTAGGATAAAGAGCCAACTAGGTCCATTTATCTGCAATTCTAGGGATGGAGGGGAAGAAGCTCAAAAGATATTAGAGGAACATTACAGATTGCAGAAAAGTTTCCATTAGGTACCCTATGACCCATTCAACTTTATTTGTGACAAAAGGATGAAAAATAAATCAGCACCCTACATGCATCAAAGAATCCCTGAAATTGAAAAGTATGCTAATACAGATGAGTGGGTAGAAGGAACTTTGATAGAGCAGGATAGTGAGCAGGTTGATATAAATAATGTTATGAAAGATCTTTCAAAAATACTTGACTTGGATTATTTTACATAGGTACAGAGACCAGAGGTTGGTACTTCTTCTGTTGGTATTATTCAGCAGAATTTACAGGAAAACATTCCATCAATTGCAGTTGAATCCAAAGGCAAAGAAAAAGAACCAGAAGCACAAGTCATTGAAACATTCACCATGACAGAGAAACCTCAAACTTCCAAGACACAAGATCAAGCACAGGTTTCTCCTATTCAAGTAAATCACCCTGAAGTTTCAAATTTGCAGACTCCATCTAATGTGGAAAAAGGCAAGAAAAGACAAGTTAAATATCCTACTCCTCCTAAGGAATCTTCACAACAACCTCAAGCTAAAAGGCAGAAACTGAATCCACTTCAAAAAGTGGAATCTATTGATGAAATATTTGATGAAGAAAGGGAGGATAGTCAGATAAATGGTTCAGTTAGTGAAACATATATAGGTCATAAAGGAAAGGAAATACAAAGACAGTTAAGCATTGAAGTGTCTTCATTCAAACAACCAAAGACAGATGCAGGAGACATAAAAAAGACATTTATCAGTATAAAAGCAAGGAATGATCCATTAAGGGTCCAGGTGTATAATCAGTATCTTAAAATGGCTCCACAAAATCAAGAGAGATTAATGTCAGCTTTTGACATTCAGCAAGGGAAAATGTTAATGAGCCATTTCAAATCTAAAGTGCCAAAGCCACAAACAGTAGCTGATTACATCAGGACCAATTTTGAGGTCTTAGCAAAAGATATTCATCCATTGGACTAGATAGAATTACACAAGCAAACTAGAGAAATGATATATTCTACCCTTACTGACAAAGCAATGGTAGCTCATAGATTGCAAGATTCTTTGAATAATACAAGTACCCAGTTGCAGACTGAGAAAGCTTCTTCTCAAGAAAATGATAACAGAATAAAATCTTTGGAGGAAATAATCATCAATTTGGGTCATAATCCCAAAGATATAAAAGGCATTGAAGCATTGATTAAAAAGAAGGATGATGACATTGCTACATTGAGGAAGCACTTGAAATTACCAGCTTCAAGGCATCCTCAAACTGAAGAAGTATTGAAGAAGAATTCAGAAGAAGAAATGATGGAGTTGCTCCTGAAAATGAATGAGCAACTAAGTGAAACAGAAAAAGAACTGGAGAAAGCATTGAAAGAAAAGCAGTCTACTATTCAGACATCCACAACAGAGGCTACTACAGGTACAAGTACAATAGCAACAGACCAGCAAACAGACCCATCATAGGTGAATACTTCTAGTTTAAGTTCTGAAGAATTAGTGAAACAAATGGAAAGTTTAAAACTTAGAGTAACAGAACTTCAATCTACAAAGTTACAGCTCATAAATTTGGAACAAAAATATGATATGTCAAAAAAGACTGTTGCTGACCATACAAGAGAAATCAAAAGGTTGGAGAAATTAGTTAAAGCTTTAGAAAAGGATCTCTCATTGGAGAAGCCTTTGAGAGAAATCAATGAAATTCTTTGGAATAATATTATTCAGTCGATAAAGGATATTTTGTCCTTCATTCAAATAATATTTGAACAAAATGACTTGGTCAAAATAGCTCTGGAGGAAATTGACAAAACAAGAGAAGAATTGAGAGACAGACCTGAACAAGAAAATCAACTCATACAATTCTTAAACACCCAGACCAGACAGCAGCTTGCAGATCTTGGAATTGAGGATAGAACAGGTACAATTTTAGAAATAAAAAGAGTTTTTACTAAGAGAAATCTTATGCAAAATCTGGAACGTAAGTGCTCAGATATTCAAGAAGAGATCATTGCCTTTAAAGAAAGGTTTAATGTTTTATTAACCAGCGGGTTTCCCAGTCCTATGATTTCAGAAGAAAAAATAATGGACTTAGGAACTTATGTCAATAGATTGGACATACATGCTCACAATTTAACTTGTTCCTCTACCAGTTCATCATAATCGACATTGCCTACGGGAAAGAATCTTTATGATAGATTAAAGGATTTATTTCATCTTGAGCATGAAATAAGATATTTGTTCCCAAATCAGCCCAACTTCTTCAGATACACAGAAGCTGATGAAACATTAAGAAAACTCCAACGAACCAAAATAGCAGAAGACAAATGGTGGGAAGACCTGTTAGAAATTTTTTTAAATTCATCTTCATATGGAAATTTTTTCCTTTTCACTATTGTGTGAAGGATAAATATATGAACAAAGGTTAAAGAGTATCAGCTTAGCAGTTGAAAGTGTATCAGTAAGAATAGAAGAGTATCAGACAAGGAAGGCAGTCAGAAAATAATTACCAAAGAGGACAGCATCGAGCTAGATTGTAGGACCTGCCTCCAGCACATGCATAAAAGGAGGAAACAACACATCAGTAGTTGCCTTTTATCCTATCTACGAGACCATCTGTCTCTCTTTATGTTGTAGCTTATTCGTTAGTCACCCTAGATTATTTCCTAGGTTGCTGTAAGATATTTTTAATCATTTTTGTATAAATAAGCCCTCGAATAGAGTATTGAGGGTGGATTCTACTACTTTGTTGTAACATTGATCTTTTTGGAATAAAAGTGCTTTGGAGAAATTTCTTTGTGGCTTGTTGGATGATGATTTGAAGCTCAAGACTTTTTTCAGGATTCATGTGTCAGACTACAGTTCAATAATTCTTTTCTATCCTATGTTCTAAGTTTTATATCTGTTTATAATATCACTCTATTTCATTTCTGAATAATTGACATAAAAGAATAAATCAAAATTTACTTAAGTGTACTCTGATTTCAATTGTGATTATTCTAAATGTTTTCTGCTAAACTCGTTAAAAGCAACGAATTCTTAATTGCTCTTGTTTTGCTTGTTTAAACGTATTGATTAATATAGTAAAGAATTCTTAGCTGCTCTTTATTTGTAATCATTCACTTTCTTTCTTTGAAAATGTTGAAAGATTCTTAATTGCCTTTCATCCCTTCAAAATCCATTCCGTTCATTTTAATTTCTAAAATTGTTCTCTGTTTGGCTATCTTGCCCTACAAAGCCATCTTGTGTGTAGAATATTAATCCAGTAAAGCCATCATTTCAACTCCATAGCCCAATGGCTTGAAAATATTCAACCTTGCCCTTAGTTGGCGGATTCCACCATTCGAATTCAAACCAAATTTCTTGGACTTATAACTAGCCTAAAACTTTCTAAGAACAAAGCTAAATTTTAAAGAGAGAGCCCTCTCTGGATATAGATTGGCTATATTCTATATCTGAAGGTTGGTTTTTGGTTACCTCGGGTATACTTTCCTTTTCCACAACTTCAAGGAAAACCCGAGTGATAACACCAGGTATTCTTTACTTGGTTTCATTTTTCCAAGAGCACTCTCCTCTTCTCCTTTTCTCAATTCAGGACTTTATGTCACCTAGATAATGTCTTCATTGGCCAGTCTCTACTCCAGTTCTTCCACAATATTCCCTTCTTCACTTTGAACTTCAATATGCCCTTGCTAATAATTAGCAAGCGATCGACCGATAATGGCCATATCCTTCCTTGAATTGGAAAAATTTAGTATCGATGGGAAAACGATCTCTTTTATTAAATTTTGGGGAGAATGAAACCCCCTTGCTCCTCTTGGCATTGTAGTCTAAAAAGGAGAATGGAAAATATTCTTTGCCTAGTCTATCTTAGTGCTGTCTACCTCCTCTAATTCCTTTTCTCCATCATCTTCATTTCTTAATTGGGCCGAGCCTTCTTCATTCATTTCTTCTTAACTAGAGGTCAACACCGGTTCTTTTGGAGTAGTTTCAACCTTGGGTGATCCAGGTGGATATAGGTGGTCGTGCACCTATTCCATTTGGACATGCAACATCAATTCTTGCAACTTTTCACTTCTAACAACTTACTATTTTTAGTAGTTTTTTCGAGTCCTAAACTTCCGAAGCCATTTTGAGGCCCTAAACGATGTTTTTTGGGAAAACCAAGAGCAACTAATAGATCTTTCTAATGAGCTATTGAGTGCATCAAACGGAGATTGTATGCCAAATTTACGTCACCGGGAAATTGAAACACCAATTTACCCAAACGAGGCCCACATTTTTGGCATTTCATGTCCTAGAGTTAGGTTTATGGACGTTTGGAGTTTTCCATTGTTTCTCAATAATAAATAGGCCCTCAAGCCTCATTGTAATAAATTTCAAAAGTTTGTAGCCGCCACATCTCTTCTCAGAGATATTCTACTAGCACCCTAGCTATTGGTATTTCCACTATGTCTGTAAGCATATTTCAGTCATTTGATTTAAATAAAATGAAGTATTATTTCCGCTAAATCTCTGTGTTTATGTATATTTCTATATTTTATTACGTTCTTGTATAAATTTGGATCAGTGGTATCAGAGTGGTCTTCTCTTTCTCTGTTTTTATTTGTGTGTCCCCAATGCGGTTAGGGTATAAAGAGTTAGGGCTCGATCTAGTTGAACCCTTGTAACATCAGCCTCACAAACCTCGATGACCTCCCATGGAGGAAGAAAAGAAATATGAGGGAGCAGGATATCCTATCAAAATATTTCTCAAGGAGGCCCTAAAAAAACAAAGGAACGCGATGATTGATAACTTTTCTCAGATCCTTCAACAATTTCCCACCTATGGCACATCTGCATCCAATAGCCACTCTGGAGGTGCCACTCCCTTCAAGGTACAGGTAAACTTTGAAATTCCTATATTTGAAGGCCAGATATATGAAGATGACATATATATATGGTTAAATTTTTTGGAAGGGTATTTCTCGGTCCATAATTTCTCCGACTGAGAAAAGATGATTTTTGCACTCCTCAAAGCCACCCCCCATGTCAAAGACTGGTGGGAAAGCTACTGTGAGCAAGAGGACGAAGGGGAACCATATCTGTTCTCGGCCACACCCACTTGGAATTCATTCCGAGATGGCATCAAGGAACAATAATACCCCATGGGGACCTTTGAGGAAAAATACATCCAATGGACCATGCTGCAGTAGCAAAGGGATCAATATGTGCATGAGCTGACAAATTTGTTCCATACCCTGCGCAAAAAGTTTGGTATTAAATATTTAGAGAGACATTTGGTGCTCAAGTACTGAAACTATTTGCACAAACATATTAAGGAGGAAATGGAGTTCCTTGACATTACATCACTTGGCACGACATATCGCTCTGTTGCCAGGATCGAGTAGAAATTTAAGCAGAAGAAGCAAGACTTTGGATCTGCAAATCCAAATCTAGGGAAAGGTTCCCCCAAACTAAAGAACAAGGGGAAAGGCCAAAGCGATATGACTCATATCAACACCAAAAATATAAAGAAGTACACGGGGAGGTGGGGTGAATTTCATAACAGCCCCACTCATAGCACAAACGAGTGTTGGGCCAAACATTCTTTGGTGGCCAAACTAAAGGCACTTGAATTAGATGCATTTTTTGATCCTGAGTCAAAACTAGAAAAAGGCAACGACAAAGGAAAGCAGATCACTGATACGGATCCCAGTGTGATTTTTTCCACCACCAAGATCTAAAGGGAAGATCCTAAGGATCCAGAGGAGGGAGAGTGCCTCTTCCATTCACAGATGTGGGTGAAGGGTTCTCCACTGCAATTCCTTGTTGATAGTAGAAGCCAAAAGAACCTCATTTCAATAGAGGTCATGAAGTGGCATAACCTACTGACCATAGCACACCCGCAGCCGTATACCATTTGGTGGCTTCACCTAGGGAGAGATATCTGCATCTGCCAACAGTGCCACCTTTCGTACAGTATCAAGCCATTCACGAATGAGGTATTGTGTGATGTTGCTCCTCTTGATGTAGCTGATGTATTATTGGGCCAAACATACTTGTGGAGGCGACATGCTATGTATGAGTCTAGGCCTCATGCTTTTGTTATTACTTTGGGAAATAACTTATATAGGATACCAGAGGCAGTACCACCTCCTGTCATCTCTTTGACTACTGCAAAACAATGCAGTAAGATTGTTTCCCAAATCGGGAAATTTTTTTTCCTTACAAATCACTCACAGGAAAAGAATAAAATTTTGGCCATAACCTCCAAACAGGGCTCCCCTACATGACTGCAGCACATGGATAAAGTCATGGAGGAATACGAGGAAACTTTCTCCTCACTCACAGAGGTTTGTCAACACTGTTAGGACAAGAATCCATTGATCTAACCCCCAATGCACCACCACCTGATGTTTCCACACCTTCGGAAACTACACATACATAATCCACACATTTAATATCTAAGGCTAATAAAGAAACCAAATTTCCTAAATGCATCCATCATGTCCACTCGCAGTTCCATGACATCTCCGACAAATATAATGCCCAGTTCAACAGCATTTGCCTCATCTCATGGAGGATCTCAACGCAATGGGGACCATTGATTGCTAAGGAGGGAGAAATGATCTAGGTGGATGTCAGTGGCCATGCACCTATTCCATTTGGACTCACAACATCAATTCTTTCAACTTTTCACTTCCAACAACTTACTATTTTTAACATCTTTTTCGGGTCCTAAACTTCTGGAGACATTTTGAGGCCCTAAACGATGTTTTTTTGGAAAACCAAGAGTGAATAAGCCTATGTTTCTTGCATAAAAATTTGTACTCCTCGGATAGATATTTCTAACGAGATATTGAGCGCGTCAAACGGAGATCGTATGCCAAAGTTACATCCATGGAATTTGAAATACCAATTTACCCAAATAGGGCCCATAGTTTTGGTGCTTCATTTCCTAGGGTTAGGTTTTTGGACATTTGGATTTTTCCATTTTTTCTCAATAATAAATAGGCCCTCGAGCCTCATTGTAACACAGTTCAGAGGTATGTAGCCACCACATCTCTTCTCAGAGATATGCTACCTTCACCCTAGCTATTTTTATTTCCATTATGTCTATAGTCATATTTTAGTTATTTGATTTAAATAAAATGAAATATTGTTTCCATTGCATCTCTGTGTTTATGTCTATTTATGTATTTTATTGCATTCCTACATAAACTCGGATCATCGAGGGTTGTTCTTTCCATGTTTTCCTGTCCTAACTGAGTTGGTGGTGGTTGTTGTGTGACACCCCTACCCATTTCAATATCCAAATATACTTGGGAAAGTGACGTTGGTTCTTGTGTGACAACATCACTTTCTAGCCCTTTGACTATTATTTATTCTCCTTGTACTTCATTAATGAAAGTCGATTCCTGTAGAAAAATATCAAATTCATCCCTTATCTCCATGATTCCTTTATCAATAGGTTCCACAAGTGACTTTGGTTCTTGTGTGATATCCTCGACTGTATCACCAATTGTTTCTTCTATTTCCATTTCCTCTGGTTCTTCCTCTTCTTCCTCCAAATCCTCTGGTTCTTCTTCTTCTCTTGCTGAATCAACAAGAGATGTTGGTTCTTCCCCCATTTCCTATGGCTCTTCCTCTTCTGTTGAATTAGCCAGAGGTGTTGGTTCTTCCTCCCTAGCATCAATGACAACTTCTACTTCCTCTTTTGATAGCTCACAGATTTGTGCCCAGGGGACTTGGAATCGGGCCATTGCATGCATAACCAATAAACAAAACAGTCTGTGATTGGTGACAGCAGCAAACACCTAGCATAAATTCCGAGCAGACTACGGCATGAGTTGGAGATTTTTCATTAGAAATAAAGGAATGTTTAAAGAGTGAACCTATTCTTGTGGGAATCGAAGAGGGGCCAGGATTTTGAAATGGTACTTGAACAAAGTGGTAAACCATCCTTTGCAGGTTATATATTTCATAAAAAATACCTCATTCCATGGGCACAATAAGGATTTATGATTATACTCTCTCCCCTTCTAGACAACACTCTCTCCAACCTGTAAAAACAATTCAGGAAATTCTAGCAGGGGAGTCCTTTAAGAGAACCACTATTTTCCTTGTCGTGTTAGCCCACTAACTTCTGCAATGGCTTCTTCTATGACAAGAATTTCTACTCCTCTAACCTAAGAGTGATTATCATCCAAATTTAGTGAAAATTATTTCATGATCCCTTCATCAAATATGTGCAGTCTATTGAAATAGATATCCCATCCTGCATCGATGAAAACTTGCCACACATCTGCATTGCTATGGGCCAAAGTTGTATCTTTGGGTCCATGCTGCATAGTGAATCCACCCATCCTATAGAGACTGTAACAACACATTGGACACAACAAACCATTTGAAGGAGTGACGACTACTATAATATTCCCAATTAGCTTTCATCTAGTTGGAATATTATATGTTTCTTCTATTCATAGTCTAGATGAATAAGTGGGGTAGGGATACCCTTAAATCTCTTTAGTAGGAATAAAAAACTTCCAATATGGATGTGGATCAGTTTAGATAGTCAAAATAAAACCACCTTGGGTGCGAAAGGGGGAAATGCATGTAGAGTAGGTCAAGGTTGACCAAATCAACAATGCTGCCAAAGAAGAGAGTGGAGCTAGTGGGGACAACACAATTTTGGAGGAGGATTCTTTGCATGGAAGTAAATTGATAAATGAGTGGGGCCAAGGGTGAGGAAGCTCATCAAGAATATAAGGGAATGGATGGAAGCCATGAGAGGCATTCAGAATATTATTTATGTTTGAGTCTTATGACTTCTTGCATGCTTCAACTATTTAGCTGAGTTTGCTATATTGTTTAGTACAAGGGAATTTCCAGGTGGGAATCCCATAATCTATCTTAGAGGACTTGAGAAGGAAATTTAGGCGAGTTATTCTGAGCATAATTTACACCATCTATCATTGGGCTAAGCATCCACCTACAGCCACAACGTAGTCTCCTTGAGGAACTACGTTATTTTGCAAGGGTGTTGCAGTGGAGGGGTGTAAAGCCCTGTTTATGAGCTAGTTTCCTAGTGAAAGGAGCAGTCTTTCACCCGGAAAGCTAGGGAGGAAAAGTTATAGCCATAAATTTTTCATTTCAGCCATATTTTAGTAGAGATTTAGTGTTACAATGTGATTCAGCCACAGAGTTGCAGTCTAGACTTTTTGCGTCTTGTGTATTTCAAGAAATCGTTGTGAGGTTATCTTGGGATTGTGTTTGAGAGACTAGTTCTCCATTTTTAGCTCCTTTTGAGTAACATATCAGTAGATACATTCATTTATATTTTCCTGTAGCAGTAACCCTCACTGGGACTATGCTATCATTTATTCCGAAATTTCTGTATTGCAGCATCCTTTGGGATTCTAGTGTTTCTGGGCTTTGGAGGCTTGTTTTCCTAGTTTGAGTGATTTGTTCCTCAACACATTGTATATTTTGCTGCTATAATACATAATCTAATGGATATATGATTTTTTCATATGTTTTGCATCATTATTTGTTATACATTTCAGTTTGGTGTTCAATATTATTGTCTTTCATAATTTGGAATATTACAGTGCTATCCGAGCTCTAATATTGGCTCAACTTGTGGGGCAATACATCTATATCCATGGAGGAGAAAGAGATCCCAAAAATTATTATTCAGAACATGCATAACACTGCAAAATATATCAAGGAGATGATATTATAAAGACAGAAGGAATCCCCTAGAGGGTTTCACCATGGATAAAGCTCGGACACTTCACATTTATGGTGGGAGAAATTAGTAGCACAACCTTCTTCACAATGCTCCACCATGCCCACATTCCTATCATTGGAAGGTGAGGAAGGAGGAACGTTTAGGGAAGAAACCCTTGGTGACTATTTTGTGGAATATGAATATCAATCCCAGAGGTTCAAGGAGCATTTGAACTTTCAGGAGTTCTGTCAGATCAAGGATGGTAGGAGACCTTTCAAGCACCATAAAAGTAGAGGGAAAATGTAGAACCAAGATCTACAACGCAGGTTGGGCAGATTATTTTTTCCCTCTTATGACGGATCACCAAAGTGCACAGCTAAGGCTTCGATAGAGAAGTTGGACACCTACTTCCAACTCAATAGAGTTTGAGAAATGGAGGCTATCAAAATAGGAGTGCTGCACCTAGAAGGTGAAGCACATGAGTAGTGGTTTCATGGGCTATCTACACTTGGGCATGCTAGTATCACTTATTATTCAGACTTCACTCAGAGGTTAATGGAGAGATTTGATCCCAGGGATCTAAAAGAAAATTTCATGAGGCTAACCAAGCTCATGAAAATAGGAGATCTAGAGACTTATATCTCTTAGTTTCTAAAGATTTCAATCATGGTATCTGAACTCACTATGACCAGGAGATTATGCATGTTCATTGATGGAATGGTTGAACCATTGCATGGGTTGGTGAAATATACTAGACCAACTATGATCGAAGAAGCTATGGAGAGGGCTAGAGACCTACAACATGCTTTACGCAAGGCAAAAGGTTATTTTCAGAAAAAATATCTCCTCTCACACGAAAGAGAATCATGAGAAGAAATGTCTTAATGATAATGCCTGAAGAGATCTAAGGAAGAAGAAACTTTGCTTCACTTATCAAAAGCTATGGGTACCAGATCACAAATGTGTTGCAGGGAAGGAACATTGTATTGAGATATTTTATGATGAAGAGAAAGAGACCAGTGATGTAGCAGGAGGAGGAGGTACACCACCCATAGGAGATGTAGTGGGAACATTTGCTCGAATGGGAGGGACTCTTACAACTTTGCGGGGAGTTCCCAAGTATCTAACATTAAGGGTTAGAGGCAATATTTTGGGGCAAAGAGTATCAATATTGGTATACATTGCAGCTACCCATAACTTTATTGACACACAACTGGTGGGGCATTCACATAGAATATTTTAAGGGTTTCTCGGTTTTGGTTCCTAGAGTTAGAACCATGCACTGTGCCAAATATGTTCTGGCATTGACCATCACTTTGGGAACCTAGACATTGACAGAACACTTCTTTGTGGTTGATATTCTAGAAACCAATGTGATATTGGGTGTCCACTGGTTAATCACCTTAGGGAAGGTTACCACGAGTTGGGAAACATTAGAGATGGAATGGAAAGAAAAGGGGAGTGGTAAACATCAGAAAATGGAAGGCATTCACACTTATCCACCCTAAATTATCTCAGCAAACATGATGAAGGATGACTTGTGCAGAGGGGATATAGAGTAGTAAAACTATGTATGTCAGAAGTAGGCAGCAAGGATTCACTAGTACATCCAGATGTACAATCTATTTTGGACCGACATTCCATAGTATTTGAGAATATCCCACCTGAGAGTCCTCTTGACTAAGGATTTGAACACACTATTGAGTTGGTTCAAGAGATCCAATCAGTTATCATCACACCCTATAGGCATGCTAAAGCCTACAGGGATGAGATTGAAAAGGAGATTCAGGAGATTTTGGCTTTAGGACACATTCGACCTAGCACCTGTCCTTTTGCCACTTCAGTGTTTTTGGTGAAGAATAAGGATGGAACATTGAGGATATGAATTGATTATAAATCCTTGAACAAAAATACCATGAATAATAGATACCCAATTCCCATGATCAATGAGTTGATGGATGAGCTAAGAGGGTCCAAGTATTTTTCCATGATTGATTTGAGATCAGGGTATCATCAAATTAGAGTGATGGATCGTGAAATCCCCAAGATAGAATTCCAATGTCACTATGGCCATTTCAATTTCTTGGTAATGCCTTTTGGGCTGACCAATGCTCTGGAAACATTCCAGACTTGCATGAACCACATTTTCCGTGGTCACTTGAGGAAATTTGTATTAGTTTTCTTTGATGACATTATTATTTACATCTCCACATGGGAGGAGCATTTACAACATATTGAGGTAGTATTACACATTCTTGAAGAGCATTAGTTCTATACTAAGCTCTCCAAGTGTGGGTTTGGGTTCAGAGAGATGCTATATCTAGGCCACATCATTGGAGTAGATGGGGTGAGATTTCATGAAGAAAAGATCTGTGCTATCATAGGTTGGCCTAAGCCAAAGAATTTCATAGAAATTTTGGGGGTTTGTAGGAATCTGTACCTATTACCAGAATTTTGTAAAAGGGTTCTCTCAACTAGCAGCACCACTTAAGGATCTAACTAAGAAGGGAGATTTCAGTTGGACAGCCACAATGAAGAGAGCTTTTGAGAAGCTCAAGGTGGTGATGAGTAGCTGCCCGGTATTAGTCTTGTCAGATTTTACCTAACCCTTTGTGTTGGAATGTGATGCTTTGGGAGAGGGAATTAGAGTAGTATTGATCCAAGGGGGGCACCCCATATCTTTTGAGAGTCTAAAGTTGTTGTCACATGAGAAAATAAATCCCATATATGATAAGGATATGTTGGCTGTTATGCATGCCTTAGCCAAGTTCCAAAAATATTTGGTGGGTAATACATTCTGAGTGAAGACTGATCATAATAGTCTTTGATTCTTTCTTGAGCAGAAGAAGCTTCGGGAGAGACCCAGGAATGGGTGAGTAAGATCCAAGCATATGAATTTGAAATATAATATGTCAAGGGGAAGAGAAATGTAGTGGTGGATGCTCTATCTCGGAAGCCAGCAGTGTTGTCCTTGATGAGTATGGATACATATTGGAAGGCTTAGTTGCTAGTGGAATATTCCAAAGACCACTTTGCATGTGAGATCCTGGATGGATAGGTAACTGATGAGAGGTATATAGTGATGGATGAGGTTTTCTATTACCGATATCGGGTCTTCTTGGCTAGATATTCTAAGCTCAAGAAGAATATTTTTTAGGCATCACATGATTCACCACTTGTGGGGCATCATGGATTCACCAAGACATACTGTGCTATTCGGGAGAGATTCTCATGGAAGGGTCTCAAGGAGGATGTGATCCAACACATCAAGGAGTGCGTAGTTTTCTAGCAGAATAAAGGAGATCAAAACCATCCAACAAGATTATTGCAGCCACTCCTTGTTGTAGATGGAAAATGGGAGAGTATTTCCATGGACTTCATCAATGGACTACCTACAGTTTAGGGTAAGGATTGTATATTTGTATTTTTTGATCGAATAAAAACGTACTCACATTTATTTGTTATTTCTGCATGATATACTGCTTCACTGGTAGCCAAGATCTTCTTTAGAGATGTGTTCCAGTGATCGGGATAGCCTGCTCATGGGTGCTTTTTGGCAAGAAACTTTTTGGTTAGTGGATAAGGAGTTGACACCAAGTACCAGCTATCACCCACAAATCAATGGACAGACAGAAATAGTAAACAAATGGTTAGAAGGCTACTTGTGGAACTATGTTTCGGGGCAGCAGAGAGCATGGTTGTGCTGGCTCCATTTGGGGGAGTATTGCTACAACACAACCTTCCATATTTCCATTGGAATGACCCCATTTTGAGCTCTTTATGGGTATTATGCACTATCATTTTCTGATGTAATGTTGTTGGAAATGTGATTCCTATGTTCTAATATGTTGTACTTGATGGAAACTCTCTTGTAAAATATAGAGTATATGTCTTTAGTAGAATCTAAGGAGTCCATCAGAAGAAATGTGTAATGTCCAGTAGAATATTTGGTAATATTAATATTGAATATTATATATGTGGGTTTGTTTAGGCCAAGTCACGTATACATGCAGATAAGAACAATCCAAGTCACATATGCCTTTTGTGCTCCAAAAAGATAAAACCATTGGGCACTACCATGGCATTAGCCCACAGGATTGATCACCATGTCATATATTTGATTTCATCCAAGAATACCATCGAAAAATATTTGGTTTTGACTCATGGTATTGGTAAAGGCTAAATATATATAAGGAGAAGAAGATGATAGTGCAAAGGTGTGCATGTGTAAGGGCTATCACTAAATACTTCTCTCTGAAGAATATTTGCATAGGATGAACTCCATTTTATTGATAAATCTGAATTTATGATTCACCCTTGGATAGATTAATCGATCAAGATATCTAAACCTAAAATGACTATGTCCTTGCATGATCCATTGAAGAGATGATTAGATATGAGACTTGGTGCATGTTTTCTGAAGTCGAGTGAAGAAATCTGGGTAAGTTCTATAGATCTGAGACATTCTGTTGAATTAATATTTACATATCTATACACTATTTCATCTTAGTAAAAGCATGTATATATGCAGTTTTGCTTCAGAAAAGGCGCATATGGAAGTTAGGGTTTTCTGAATCTTATTGTAGAGTTTTTTCTGTTATTGCTGCTATTTTTCTGCTATCACTCAATGAAGTCTTTACGTAGACCTTGGTTTCTTGATTTTTGTATATGATGCAAAGTTGATTATGTAGAAATTTTATCAATGACTGAGAAAATATGTGTTATGGTTACTGACTGATCAAGGTTTCTGCAATTCTGAAAATAAATCTGACTGAATGACTCAGATCTGGATCTGAGACAGAGCATATTCTGAAAAACAATATTCACAGATCTATACGCAGGTTGGTGTTAAGGAAAGCACGTATACACGTGGGTTCAGTGAAGTAAAGAAGCGTATGATTTTTTAGATAATGAATGTTCAGGGATGAATTTGATTCTACATACTGATTCTGAAATCTAGTTGTTACAATGTTCTGATTACAGTGATCTCACCGTTTGGTTTGATGTATTGGGTGAAGTTTATTATTGTTGATCTGTATGAAGGGTTGTGTTGAAGCTGTGTGATCCAGTATGAAAATTGATGAAACGTGGTCTACAGTGGTTCTGAGGGAAATGGAATCTTCCTTCTAGTAAAAGCTGGTGTTATGAATAGGGGGTTGAAGCTCCCTTCTAGTAGTGGCTGGTAAACGAGATGAGGGGATTGTAGCTCCCTTCCCGTTGCAGCTGGAAAATGAGAGAAGGTAGCAGCCTTCTGTAGGTAGATGCCTGCGTACTAATATGAGTCTGCATCAGTACAATATTGTAAGCAATTTTCCATATAATGAATATTGAAGACAGAGACGACAATAGCAGTGGTTTTCCCCTGAATTGGGTTTCCTTATGCAGTTGAATACAACAAAGGAGATATGGGACAAAATCATTCTAAGCTATGAAGGTGATGCCAAGGTAAAATCTTAGAATTCAATATGAAAAACTCAGAATGCACTATGAAGAAAGCATTTCGAGTTTCTTTTTACGTCTAGATGAAATTGTAAATCATATGAGAAATCTGGGTGAAACTATATATGACAGTACTTTGGTAGAAAAGGTTTTAAGATCTCTAACTTCCAAATTTGAATCAAAAGTGTCTGCCATTGAAGGGATGCGGGATCTACAAACTCTTAATGTTGTTCAAATTCATGAGATTCTGACTACTTGTGAAATGAGAAAAGGAGGTCCATCTAAAGTCAAATAATTTGTCTTTAGGGCTGCTGCAAAAGCAAAGAAGGTAGAAGAACAAGAAACATCTGGGTATGTTTCGGAAGAAGATGAGATATATTTTATAAAGAAGCTACAACTTGGCACTGGAAGGTTTAGAGGTAAGCTTCCTTTTAAATGATTTTCTTGTGGAAGACTTGCTCATTATGCTGCTAAATGTCCCCATAAAGATAGTCATGAAAAGGGAAAGGAAGTGGCTAAAGGAAATAAGAAATGATTTATCAATATAAAAGGTTATTATACTCATGAAGATACTGATGGTCTGTCAAATAGTGAAGAAGGAGAATTTGATCAAGATATTAGACTACTCATGGCTTTTGAAAATGACTCTAGTGATACGTTTATGGATGCTTTAGAAGAAAATGAATTTATTGAAGAAATAAATCATCTCAAAATATTTTTGGAAGAAAACAAAATTTCCATAGATACTCTAAAAAATTGGCTTATGGAAAAGAAGCACAATGAGAAATTAGAATGTGAAATAGTAAGTCTAAGAATGGAAATTGAGAAAGTGAAAAACTTAAATCTTAGATTTTCTAAAGGATTTGAAACCTTAGATGAAATTATCAAGGTACAACGATCTCCTCTTATAAAGACAGGTCTTGGATATATTGGAGAATCATCTGAGTCTTCAGCACCAAGCTATCTAAATGCAACAAAAGCTAGCCTACAACATTATGTCTCTCAACAAAAGAACAAAGAAACTACACAGGTGAAGCATAAACACTTTAATACAAGGAAGAACAATAACAAAAATATCAATCAACAGGTAAATATAAATACAAGGTTTCATGATCGCAGAAATTTCTTCTTTAATGGAAAATGTTTCTCATGTCATAATTTTGGTCATAAGGCTGCTCAATGTGTTGAATACAAAACCGTCATGACCAGAGAAGCAAGAAAGAAAATGAATGAGACTAGAATAAATAATAATACTTATAACAACTCTTCTCCTCTTCAAAATGAAAGTGAATGTGCTTATTGCAATAACATTGGACACAAAGAATCTGAATGTAGGAGCAAACTTCTCCCAAAAGAGCATATACCTTCAAATTCCAAGGTTTGGAAAAGGAAGGACTTACAAGTTGAAAGTTGTGGCATAGAATTATTTGCAGAAGGGGAAGAAAATCGATGGTACATTCATAGTGGATGCTCAAAACACATGACATGTGATAGAAATAAATGCCTTTCATACTATGTTCTAGAGAAATAAAAGAATGTTACTTTTGGAAATGAATCTCCTGATGTCATTAAAGGAAAAGGTTTTGTTTTTCTAAAATAAAAGCTGAAATATAACAATGTTATGTATGTGGATGGATTAAAGCACAACCTGTTAAGTGTGAGTCAAATGCGTGATCAAGGAAATGAATTTGTCTTTATCTCAAAAGAATGTGTAGTACGTGAACTTGACACAGGAAAAATGGTCATAAAAGGAACTAGAACTCCAAACAATCTGTATGTACTGAAAGGTGGCAAAGAACAATGCTACTTGGGTAAATATTTAGAAAATTGGTTATGTCACAGAAGGTTCGTACATTTGAGCTTCTCTGAAATAAGCAAATCCAGCAGACTCAAAGCTGTTCATGATCTTCCCAACATCACTCTACTTGAAAGTACCATATGCAAATCATGCGAATTTGGTAAGAAAACCAGGATGAAATTCAATTCTAAAGAAGGATCAACAAGTAAGCTTCTTGAACTTATACATACTGATATATGTATTCCTATAAGGAAAAAGTCACCTCGTGGAGAAAAATACTATATTTTATTTATTGATGACTTCTCTAGAATGTGTTGGATCGGTTTATTAAAACATAAAGATAAAGCATTTGAAAAATTTAAGATATTCAAAGCTTTGGTTGAAAATGAATTAGATCTAAAAATCAAATGTCTTAGATCCGACCGAGGAGGAGGATATATATCAGATAAATTCTTTAATTTCTGTGAACATCATGGCATAATAAGACAATTTTTTGTAGCTGGAACCCCACAACAAAATGGTGTGGTAGAAAGGATGAATATAATAGGTCAACAAATGGCTCGAGCTATTCTTGATGAATCTGGAACTCTTGATACCTTTTGGGGAGAGGCAACACATACTACTCTAAATATTTTGAATAAGGCTCATGTTTGGGTGAACAGTGATAAAAATCCTTATGAACTCTAGTATGGAAATCTTCCCACCATAAAGCATTTTAGAGTTTTCAGAAGAAATTTTTTTATGAACAAAAATGATGAAAAACTTGGTAAGTTTGAACCTATAGTAGATGAAGGAATATTTCTTGGTTACTGTTCTAAAAGTAAAGCATACAAATGTTACAATAAAAGACTTTGGAAGATTTTTGAATGCATTGATGTTGTAATTGATGAGTCTCTCTCAGCTCCAAAAAGGGAAATACCAACAACAAATGAAGATGATGATGATGTATATATTCCTGCATCAAATAGAAACAATATAGAAGGTGAACCCAGTGAAGCAATAAAAGAATATCTATCTGAAAAGGCTTCATCCAGGTATGTTCAAAAGAATCATCCAAAATCTCAAATTTTGGGAGAAAAGGGATCAGGTGTCCAAACAAGAAGAACTCTTATAGGATCTCCTAGCTATCCGGAATTTCTATCCACTATTGAACCACAGAATGTCAATCAAGCTAGAAAAGATGAATGTTGGATTAAATCCATGAATGAAGAACTTGATCAGATTGAAAATAATCATACTTGGGAATTGGTTCCAAGACTTCATGATAAAAATGTGATTGGAACAAAATGGATATTAAAAAACAAGTTAAATGAAAATGGAAATTTTATTAGAAATAAATATATACTTGTTTGTAAAGGGTATGCTCAACAAGAAGGTATATAATTTGAAGAAACATTTGCTTCTATAGCTAGACTTGAAGCCATAAGAATGTTTCTTGCTTTTTCAAGTTTTCAATGAATCAAAGTTTATCAAATGGATGTTAAATCTACCTTTCTCAATGGTGATCTAGAAGAAGAATTTTATATAGAACAACCAGAAGGATTCATTCTGGGAAATGATGAAAAACTTGTTTGCAAACTTAAAAAGGGCTTATATGGTCTCAAACAAGCTCCTTGGGCATTGTACTATCATCTGGACAAATATCTTCATCAACAAGGTTTTGCAAAGGGATCTACTGATAGTAACTTCAAAAATAGAGAATGATAAAGTGTTGATTGTAGTTGTATATGTTGATGGCATCATTTTTGGAAGTAATGAAGAGTCCATGAGTCAGAAATTTTCTTCTCTTATGAAAAAAGAATTCGAAATGTCTTTACTTGGAGAATTATCATTCTTTCTTGGCTTACAAGTGAAACAAGCAACATATGGCATATTTTTATCACAAGTAAAATATCTTAAGAAAATTCTGAAGAAGTATGGAATGGAAGACTACAACCCTGTGAGAATGCCAATGGTAACTAGATGTAACCTCAGTTCTCATGATGATTTTTCCATGGTGAATCAACTAGAATATATATCCATGATTGGAAGTATGCTTTATCTAACCAGGATAAGACTAGACATCATGAATGGAGTTGGCATTTTTGGACGATTCCAAGCTAATCCAAAAGAGTCTCATCTTCATGTTGTAGAAAGAATATTCAAATATCTACAAGGGAGCCAATGTTTTGGTTTATGGTATCCAAAGAATGTTGATCTCACTCTTCATGCTTACACAGATGTACATTGGGCTAGAAATGTTGATGATTTAAAAAGCACTAGTGGAGGTGCATTATATATGGGGCCCCGATTAGTATCTTGGTTCAGCAAGAAACAAAGTTCTATTTCCTTATCTACAGCAGAAGCAAAATATCTGGTTGTTGCATCATGTTGCACATAACTCCTTTCGATGATGAAAAATCTACAAGATATTAAAATAAAATGTTCACCTCCCATCTCCATTTTATGTGATAATACAAGTGCTATTAGTATCTCAAAGAATATTTTTATTCATTCCAAGACTAAGCACATTCCTATCAAGTATCACTTCCTACGTGAACAAGTTCTTGAACAAAAGGTTAAATTGGAGTATGCTCCCTCCAAAGAACAAGTTGCTGATATATTTACTAAACCTCTTCCCAGGGAAGCATTTGAATATATTAGATAGAATATGGGAGTTGTTTCTACCTCTTTGATTAAATATGCTTAATTTTAGAAGTTTAAATTTGATACGCAGGTTTCATAAAGACGAATTGCATATATACGTGAGTTTCTGTGCATAAAATTGCATATGATTTTTGCTGACATAAATTATCTGGGTCAGAACTCAGAACAATTGTGGTGTTGTTGGGTAATCTATGTTGTTTTTCTAGTATTCATATTTCTATATCATTAAGACGAAGATGCTTTGATGAATTGGTTGTTGAAGGTGTTCAGGATGCATCAGCTTAGGGGGAGCACCTGTCTTGCTGAAAAAAATGCATTGTTGGCATTCTAATTGGTTTCTAATATATTATCTCTCTCTTGGGATATTTTGGTCCTGTTAATGGCATATCACTTTTGTAATTTGATGAAAAGGGGATGATGCCACTCATGATGTAAATTGTTCTATTCAGTCATGTAAAGACTAGTTCTATTTTTGTAAACCCACTTGGTTTGGTAGTTGAGTCAAATATGTATTTCATTTTGGTTCGATCATTAATGTAAGTATGAGTCCTTGGTGATAGGAAAGGTCATACTTGGTTGAGTTATAGACTCATGTACTTCATTGAAAATATCTAAAAATTTAGCATACATTGAGGGGGAGCATGGTCAAAATAGTGCCCTTTGCTCTTGATGTCAAAGGGGGAGAGAATTTTGGGTGTTTGAAGTATTTGAATAATGGTTATATGTATCTATCTATTGTAGTGATCAAACACCATCATGGTTTCCAACAAGTCCAAAGGGGGAGATTGTTGGTTAATATGATTCCTATGTCTTAATATGTTGTCCTTGATGGAAAATATTTGGTAAAATATGAAGTATATGTATTCAGTAGAATCTCAGGAGTCTATCAAAAGAAATGTGTAGTGTCCAATAGAATATTTGGTAATATTCATACTAAATATTCTATATGTGGGTTCGTTCAGGCCAAGTTGTGTATACACGCAAATAACAACGATCCAAGTCGTGTATGCCTTTTATACTAAAAAAATATAATACCAGGGGGCATTACCATGGTATTATCCCACAAGATTGAGTGCCATGTCATCTATTTGATTTCCTCCAAGAATACCATCAGTAGCTGTGTGTTTTTGACTCATGGTATTAGTAAAGGCTAAATCTATATAAGGAGAAGAAGATCATAGTGCAAAGGTGTGCATGTGTAAGGGTTATCACTAAATAATTCTCTCTGAAGTATATTTGCATAGGATGAACTCTGTTTTATTAATAAAACTAAATTTATGATGCACCCTTGGATAGATTGATGGATCAAGATCTCTAGACCTGAAATGACTATGTTCTTGCATGATCCATTGAAGAGATGATTAGATCTGAGACCTGGTGCATGTTTGCTGAAGTGGAGTGAAGAAATCTGGGTAAGTTCTATAGATCTGAAACATTTTGCTGAATTAATATTTATAGATCTATAGGCTAGTTCGTCTCAGTGAAAGCATGTATATATGAGGGTTTTCTTCAGAAAATGTGCGTATGGAAGTTAGAGTTTTCTGAAGCTTATTATAGAGGTTTTTAGGTTATTGCTACTATTTTTCTATTGTCTGTCAATGAAGTCTTCATGTAGATCTCGGTTTCTTGATTGTTGTATATGTCGCTAAGTTGATTATGTACAAATCTAATCAATGAGTGAGAAAATATGTGTTATGATGATTGTTTGACCAAGGGTTCGGAAATTCTGAAAATATATCTGACTAAATGACTTAGATCTAGATCTGAGACAGATCATATTCTGAAAAACAGTATTTGCAGATCTATACATAGGTTGGTGTTAAGGAAAGCGCGTATACATGCAAGTTCAGTGAAGCAAAGCAGCGTATGATTTTTGAGATAATGAATGTTTAGGGTTGAAGTTGATTTTTCATATCAATTCTGAAATCTGGTTGTTACAATGTTCTGGTTGTAGTGATCTCACTCTTAAATTTGACTTATTGGGTGAATTTTATTATTGTTGATCTGTATGAAGGGTTGTGTTGAAGCTATGTGATCCACTATGAAAATCGATGAAACGTGGTTGTTGGGCCACTAATATGTTATTATTATTATCACTTTTTAATACCTATTTCATCCATTTCTACTCTTCTTTATCATGTCATTTATCATAATTTATCATATAATTCCATTTTATAATTATTTATGCTCTTATGGATAAATATTATTTCTTCTCCTTTATTTTTAATAAATTGATGATTATGCATGATTTTGTGAATTATGGTTTATTAATAATTTTTTTTTAATGTCACTCACCATTTTAGCCTCCAAGATATTTTCCAGATTGCATAGTTGATCTCCAGCTCATCATTAAATATGCCAACTCAGAAATTCGCTGGAATAAGAAGTGAAAATTTTGCATTGGACATATTGGGAAAATGGAGAAGAATCTAGAAAATCTGAAACATGGGTTTTGTCCAGAACGGACCAAATTATCTTATTTAAGGAACAACTTGCCTAAATTTGGCTTGTATTGAGAGAAACACAAGGTTCACTAATGACAATTTTCCTAGATTTGTTGTTGTGGCCATTTTCCAAATTCTTCCAGTTGTAATACCAAATTCGACCTGTTCTTGTTAAATGATTGATGGAAGGATATTTCAGATATGATCTTGATGATCAATTAGTTGTGAGCAATCCAATTTTGTAATAGGAATCATTTTTAATCATATCGGTTGTAACTTCTCTTTTCTCTATGTGTATTTAAATTAGAATAGAGATCAGAGAAGGAGGGGTTATTATGGGGATTCATGATGGATGATTAGAGAGAGAATTAGATGGATTATTAGATTAGAGATAGATAGGATAGGATATAAGGAATGGGAGAATTACCATTGAAATTGTAACTTTGATTATCGACTCTCGCTGTTGAAGCAGAGCACGAACTTGCTGTAACAATTATGCAATAAAGAATATATAAAAAAAGTTGCAGTTCCTTTGCATCTCCTAAAGTAATCCGACGGTATTCACCGGAGGCTAAGGGCCCAGCTCCTGGTGGATCTACTTGCCGTTCCTATACCATACAGTGTGGTTTTCCTTATTTCTGATTTCTACAAGTGTGGTTTATTTAATGATTAATTTCTGCAATTGAATTATGTCGTTGTTCTTTTCCATCATAACAAGATCATTGCTTTCTGCAAGTATATTGTCGTGTTTATCATTCTAATTACGGAGATTCGTTGTTCATTTCGGTAACTTATTTTTGTTGTTCATTGCAGTCACATAAGCGTTGCTGTCTATTTCTATTATATGGAATTGCTGCTCATTTACTTTCTGCAATCATTTAGTTTTGCCTTTTATCATTCTTACAATTAGCATAATTATGTCATCTCCATCAGTTGTAGTAGCATTATCTATTTAATTTATTTCCATTTCCAATTGGTTATTTAGTTTTTTGTGCATGAGATCAACAACTGTAAAGAACATTGGCTATTGTCGTCGAAGCTCTCAAATTGAGGATCTTATTTATGCTTGATTAGTTTACATCAGTTAAAAGAGGAATGAGTTATTGCTACTGTATCCTCGACTGATAATTGTTGTTACTTTGCTGAATGAATGATTTAGCTTTAGAGCATTGAGTTTCCTTTAGTTACAAGTGGGATTTATTAAAATAATCTGTTTATTCTTGTATTTGAAAGATCTATACTACATTTTAAGAAACATTACTCTCTGGGATTATAGCGTACACATATTTTGTACACTCTTGAAATAAGAGGACTTTACCAGGTTGATAATTAATGTGGGATAAATAGGATTTTTAAAAGGCACCTTTTAGCACCCAACATTTTGGCGTCATTGCCGGGGAGAGTGTTGCTATTTCACAGAGAGTGACGTATGTTTTATGTTTGTCTGCTATGAAATAATTGGGTATTAAAAATGAAAGGTAAGAACCTACGTAACGAGCAAGTAAAATGCTTGCTCCTCCACCCGCTTTTGAGTAGAATTGCATAGGAATTGAAGTAGGAATTTTAGAGGTAGAATTTTTGAAAAATTCTTGTAATTCCACTCGAGTGGTGATGTAAGCACCACCCATTTCACTAACCAATTGACAGGAACATTGGAAGGAGGATCCTTAAAGAAAAATATGAATAACATCTTCTATTATGGTAAGAAATGGCTCACATATCAACTTTTGAATTCCCTATCAAAGATCTAGGAGGAGTGACATGAATGCACATAATTCCCCCATCGTCTCTACCAAATTTTCATGGTTTCACAAATGAAGATCCAGATACAGTCTTATTTGAGTTTGAAATACTTTGTAGAGGATATTATTATTATACTAATTATCAAAGGTTGAAAGTGTTTCCTATTACTCTAAAAAGAGCAGCTCTCTAATGGTTCATGAGCCTAGGTGGGAACTGCATCCAAACATGGGAGGACATGAATAACATATCCTTGAAGAAGTACCAAGACTACTGCAAATCCAATGAAGATATTTTCGGTATGATACAAGGGGAAGATGAAAGCTTGGAGGACTATGTAAAGCGATTTCAATATAACCTTCAAAAATCAAAGCACAAGCATTTTGAAAAAGAAATATTGAAAACACTCATTCTTAAAGGAATCAAAGATGAATTTTTAGAACTCTTAAATTTGATAGGAAAAGGTGATGTTTTTCAGTTATCATATGGTGATGTTTGTGAATTTTGCATAAGGTATTCAAGAGGAATTTCCAAGGCTGGTAAGAATTCTAGAGAAGTTTCTTCTTTCTTTTCCAAATTTACTACAAGAACAAGAGACATAAGAGCTGAAATTAATGATTTATTTGAAAATTTTAAATATGATTTCATTAGCTCTCTAAATTCACAATGGAATGTTTTGCAGGTTTAGAAAAATCAATAATTTGGTGAAGTGTTTTTCCCTCATTACCGAAAGGAGCATCCCATAGATAGTTGTTATTCCTTATCTAGGATGCAAGTAGCATATCAAAGAGATGGGAAAGTTGCAGCAAGGTAAAAACCATGGAAATCATGGCCTATAGGTATGGTCCAAAACACTTCCTCTCCATTCTCTTACTTGCATAATCCATTACGGAATACTCATATGTTAGGGCAGCCATGCCAATTTCAATATAACCACCACCAATCTTGTCTACAATTTTGGCATGGTTCATCTTATGATTGCATGACTACTCTCCCTCATCTTTTAGCACAAACACATCTTCCAGCTCTTCCACAACATCTTGCTTTCATATCAAAATCATCCATTCAACCCAATCAACTACATCATCAAAATGCTCCATTCCCTACACAATTTCTTGCTCAACTCATTCAACACTCTCACCATAAGAAACAGTACAACACGCTTACAGTGTTGAATTTCAAAGTTTACCCACCATTCACACCGATTCTATCTCACATGCACCATTGGAGAAAACTTATACTGATATTTAGAATGCCTCAAATCCAAAAATTGTAGATGTTATGAAAGAAAATGAGGTTTCTTCTAGCCTACATCAACAAGCTGTTTTAAACACTCAAGAACTTCATGATATGATGATTATGGGAAATCAAGAAAGTAAGGGATACATTGAAGATCGGTTTCACTCCATTTGTTTGCAGCATCATTCCATACTACAACAATTTTTGGCACCATCCTTTTAAGGGAAGTTGGCTTCTTATACCATACTATTTATTAACATGCATTTTTCAAATTTGGGTATGTACATACTAGAGGCCATATTTCGAAAATGGCTCCATTGGAAGTACTCTTATACGTAATAATATTCAATTTTCAAAAAAGGGTAGGTTAGTGGAGAAAATAAATAAATAAGGACATAAATAAATACATTTTTATTATTATGTAAAAATTGTTTTTGTTGCAACACGCTGTGGAAATCAACATCGGTGATAAATATTTTAATTTATTTTTGTATGTAGATGCATTATATTGAAAATAAAAATTATACAAACATTCATATTCATTTTTATCACCAATATGGAAAATTTTCTTGAATATCATATTTTTTGGCTTGTGGGCTTGATGAAATTTCTGAAAACAGAGTTGAGACAGTCATGTTTTGAGGGGCCAAAATGAATATTTTTAAAACTTGTTTCTATCCTAATTAGCCCTAAATTTTTACTTTCCAACCCAATTTGAATTACTCCATTTGGATTTCAAATGAAAAACTTATAACCAGAACATTGACAGGGTGTCTAGTAGGCAACTCAGAAACAGAGTTGGGACAGTCAATTTTTGGAGGCCTAAATGACTATATTCTTAAAACCTATTTCTATGGTAAGTTCCTATATGAATATATTTAAAAACAAAATTTGAATCACTCAATTTCGATATTGTATGAGTAATTTATGACCAAAATACTGACTACTTATCATAAATCAACACTCTTGAAACTTTGTTTTCTCAGCTGTTCACTAGTGTATTTGACCCATCAATTCTTCTTTTCCTCAAATTTTTTTTCTATTGGAGATAAATAAATGAATATAATTTCATTTCTAATTTGAATCATCTTAATCCGTCATCAAATGAAAAATTTAGGCTTTAAATATCAACTGTTGGTCTGAGCTGGAAAATCGAAAATGACTCTATTATGCAAGTCGTTCTAAGTAAAATTGACATATCATAGCATTGAATTTTTAAAACATCTTTCTATTGGAGATATAATTTTGAATTAGCTCTCATATGGCTTTATAATCACACAATTTTGATGAAAAACAAAGAATTTGTGATTAAAACACTGCATGTTAGCATGATTGGCCACTGCTCTCCCGCACGTGACAAAAAAAAATTTGTTATTTTCTCCATAGATTTGTTATACAGAGTAACTAATTGTTGTTTTTTTGCATAATTATTGAATTAGGAGAGCCCAATCACCTCTTTCTCCATGATTTAATGTTTTATTGCAAGTAGACACTCGTTTTTTTGCAGGTCCTAGGAGAATAAAGAAGGTCAATTGATGGGCGAGCGATTCTTGAAAGAAATTTTAATGAAACAAGGGAATTTCATCCAATTCATTACCCAACCGATTCATAACAAAAACAATGAAAATTTTATTTCCATTTGAAGATTCATGTCATGTCACTGCTGCCAAAACATTTTTCAAAAAGATGATTTTTTTTCCTTGCTTTAGGAAATAACATCATAGTTGTTGTAACTTAATAAAGTGTTGTTTCTTTTCTGATTTCTTTTACGTTTTTGTGTTTTAGATGTTGCTCCATTCAAATTGTGTTTTCCGCTCCATTGGAAATTAAACAATGAATACCCCACAATACAAATTCTTGCTGCAGAAGGAAACTCTTCAACAACACTAGTCCACTAAATAATTTATTCTCTTGAAACCTATACATAAGTTTACCTTCTTTTTTTTTTCTTTTTTTTTTATTGGATTTTCTTAGATAATAGATTGTACAATAGTTTTTTTTTCTATTTTTCCCTTGTTGTTCCCTACAAAGAACACCAAGTTTCGCGTGTTTTCCTTTTTTTTGATCCTCTTAAGGAATAGTTATTGTTCCTCTTAAGGAACAACAGTTTCATGTGTTTGTCTTTTCCCTGTTCCATTTAAGGAACAATTGTTGTTCCTCTTAAGGAAAAACAATCGTTCCATTTAAGGAACAACAGTTTTGCGTGTTTGTCTTTTTGCTGTTCCATTTAAGGAACAATTGCTATTCCTCTTAAGGAACAACAGTTGTTCCATTTAAGAAACAGTAGTTTCATGTGTTGATTTTTTTTATTGGTCCTTTTAAGGAACACTACTTTTTTGTGTATTTTTTTTTATGTTCCTTTTAAGGAACAACACCTTTTCGCATGCATTTTTTTGCTATTCCTTAAAAGGAACAACAATTTTTTGGGTGTATGTTTTGCTGTTCCTTTTAAGGAATAGCACTTATTGTGCATTTTTCTCTTGTTCCTTTTAAGGAACATCACTTTTTTGCATACATTTTTTTGTTGTTCCTTAAAAGGAACATCAATTTTTTTTGGTATATTTTTTGTTGTTCCTTTTAAGGAACGTCACTTTTTTTGGGTGTATTTTTTGCTGTTCCTTCAAGGGAACAACATTTTAGGAATATTTTCGAGAACAACCCTTCCTCCCTCTTGTGCGATTATTCCTAATTCATGTCAACCACATTTTATTGATTCCCTTGCTTTGCATGAAGTACAATACTTTCATGAGGAAAAAAATTATGGAGTCTATTGAAGTAGGTGAATATCCTTGAAGTTATGATCTTTAACAAGACAACTTCTTAATGATAGGTTTTTTTTTTTTTTAAACAAATAAAATGGACACAATTATTTATATATTACTTTACTGTATTGATTTTTGTTGTATATGATATTGATTGATCATCTTTACCATGCTGGTTCCCCTTGTCCTAGCTACAATTCTCTCTATCTATTATAAATAAGATTATGGGTATATTTTCTTTCTATTGACATGTTCAAACTTCTTCCACCATCCCACCTCTTAAGGAGTACAGAGCATCCCTATATTTATCATAAAATGTGTAAAACCAACAAAATATTGTCTACAGATAGAGGATAGGGGGTCTCATTAAAGAGCCAGCCTACCATGTTCATAAGGTTGTAGCGAAGTGAAATTCCCACTATGGCCGCCACACCAGGGTTATGATCCATTGGATAGCCACAATATCCTTGGAACAGGAGGTCTCATCAGGAGCCGGCCTGATCACTTTTGCTACTTCCCAGTGAGTGGAAGTGTGGTTATTTGGTTACCACACCAGCACACTGATCTCTTCTGTAGAACAGCAGTGGAATTATCCAATTATAAATTGAGGATCCTGGCTCATATGGGTTAAAAAGCAACCCTGCCGAGGCTATGGACGCCTGTTGGTAGCAAAGGCTTTGCTTATGGTATTGAAGTTCTATTTTCAACATCAATAATTATTATAATACCCTCTTCATACTTTTCTTTTTATCAGAGAGATTATTTCCCTAATTTCTCCCTACTATGAACCTTTATGCATGAGTTAATGTTTTTTAATCAATCATATCATTTTCAGATGGAATATCATCAACAAGGTATCTTTTCTTGCATATTTATATCATTTTTACTTACCACATAACCTATCATCAACCCAAGCATCTTATCTCTTATTCATAACTATCTTTATACACTCTGCCCTCATTATAACCATACCTCTTGCTGTCCTATCATTTGATATGTGTACTCTGCTTCATATACTGTTGTATTGTTCGTTCCCTTGCCTTGTCATTAGCACAACACTTTTTCTATGCTTTATGGTCACAGAATCCATTTTTCAATTAGAAGGGGGGATGTAGGCATTATGAATAGCACACGATATAAGTACAAAATTCTAGCATAATTTGCTGATTTGCCACAATATTCATACTGCATTTCTAGAGAAGTTTTTCTGATTGAACTTTTGGCATACATCTTATCTGTTGCTCTTCAAAATTAAAACTGTGGCTTCAAGAAAATTGCATGCAGAATCATGATTTGATTACAAGAGAACAAAAAGTATGGGGGAAAATTCTATTTGCGGCATGACCACAGTATTGCAACTAACAGCAAAGGCTCGCGCAACTCACGAATGCGCATAATTTTTCAGACATGATGTTCTTGCATGGCTTCCAACTTTTGCATCACTTTCAATATCCACTCAGCCTACATCAGCTTCAACAAATGCCAGTCTCTACATGTCATTCCGCATTTTTTTTCGGAGGTAACACTTGAGGTAAAATAGCGTAATTTTCTGATTTATTACGAATTTAGGAGGATTTCATGAAAATCCATTAAGCATTATCTATCATCATTCATTCCACATCTTTACCACTTCCCATTTCTCAGAGACATATCATATTTCAGTTTGGGGGAGTGTTGCTTTCCTTCATTTCTTTCTTATGACCATGTCAGTAATATTCTTTATCATCCATTGATATTCTTATTCATTCTTAACACCTCCCTTATTCCATGTTGTTTTACACCAAGCATAGATTTCAATAGATTGTAGCAACCACCTCTCTTTGTTTTCTAGCATTGCATGAGGACATGCTAATTCTTCAGTTTGGGGGAGGAATTTCTACACGTGATGGATGTTTTCTACTTTCTTTCTCGTTTAAGGCATACAATTTCATTTTTATACAATGCAGAAATTGATTTGCATATATCTTTAAAACTATGAACTAAATTCTTGTGATTTCTGGATAACAAAGAGGTATCATTAAAATACACAAACCTAGATAATTTCACAGTAAATTAGTTCATAAAATTTCGAAAATTATGCACTATCCCCTACAGCCATTTTGTTTATATCTCATGATCCATGCATCAAAACGATCTAATTTTTGAGAAAATGGTTAATGAAGTTTGTTGTTACTTATATCACATTTTTCTGCAACTTCATATACATATAGTTGAACGTCAACTATAAAAATTGTTACACCTTCATCAAGATTTCTAAAATTGAATATTCATTATTTGAGGAAAAATTCATTTGTTCCATCCATTTCATGAGTTGGGATGAACAATATTTTTTGCTTGGTTAACACATAGGTTTTGTCTTTCGGTTGCATGAGGACATGCAATATATTCAATTCTGGGTTGCATGAAGACATGCAATATATTCAGTTTGGGGCTATGTTGAGCTGCAAATATGTTATTATTATTATTATCACTTTTTAACACCTATTTCATCCATTTCTACTCTTCTTTATCATGTCATTTATCATAGTTTATGATATAATTCCATTTTATAATTATTTATGCTCTTATGGATAAATATTATTTATTCTCCTTTATTTTTAATAAATTGATGATTATGCATGATTTTACCAATTATGGTTTATTAATAAATTTGTTGTAACATCACTCACCATTTTAGCCTCCAAGATATTTTCCAGATTGCAGAGTTGATCTCCAGCTCATCATTGAATATGCCAACTTAGAAATTCGCTGGAATAAGAAGTGACAGTTTTGCATTGGACATATTGGGCAAATGGAGAAGAATCTGGAAAATCTGAAACATTGGTTTTGTCCAGAATGGACCGAATTAACTTTGTCAGAAAATAGTTTGCCAAAATTCGGCTCGTATTGAGAGAAACAGAAGGTTGTCTGAGGATGATTTTCCCAGATTTGTTGTTGTGAACGTTTTCCAAATTCTTCCAGTTGCAATACCAAATTCAACATGTTCCTATTAAATGATTGATGGAAGGATATTTTAGACATGATCTTGCTAATCAATTTATTGTGAGCAATCCAATTTTGTAATAGGAATCATTTTTAATCATATCGGTTGTAACTTCTCTTTTCTCTATGTGTATTTAAATCAGAACAAAGATCAGAGAAGGAGGGGTTATTATGGGGATTCATGATGGATGATTAGAGAGAGAATCAGATGGATTATTAGATTAGAGATAGATAGGATAGGATAGGAGGAATGGGAGAATTACTATTGAAATTGTAACTTTGATCATCGAATCTCGCTGTTGAAGCAGAGCACAAACTTGTTGTAACGATTATGCAATAATGAATATATAAAAACAGTTGCAGTTCCTTCGCATCTCCTGAAGTAATCTGGCGGTATTCACGGGCGGCTAAGGGCTTGGTTCCTGGTGGATCTACTTGCTGTTCCTGTACCATACAGTGTGGTTTTCCTTATTTCTGATTTTTGCAAGTGTGGTTTGTTTAATGATTACTTTCTGCAATTGAATTGTGTTGCTGTTATTTTCCCTCATAACAAGATCATTGCTTTTTGCAAGTATATTATTGTGTTGCTCATTCTAATTATAGAGCTTCGCTGTTCATTTTAGTAACTTAGTTTTGATGTTCATTGTAGTCACATAAGCGTTGTTGTCTATTTCTATTATATGGCGTTGCTACTCATTTAATTTCTGCAATCATTTAGTTTTTCCTTTTAGCATTCTTACAGTTAGCATAATTATCTCATTTCCATTAGTTGCAGTAGCATTATTGATTTAATTCATTTCCATTTCCAATTGGTTATTTAGTGTGTTGTGTGTGAGATCAACAACTGTAAATAACATTGGCTATTTCCGTCAAAGCTCTCATATTGAGGATCTTATTTATGCTTGATTAGTTTACATCAGTTAAAAGAGGAATGAGTTATTTCTACTGTATCCTCGACTGCTAATTGTTGTTACTTTTCTAAATGAATGATTTAGTTTTAGAGCATTGAGTTTCCTTTAGTTACAAGTGGGATTTATTAAAAGCATCGGTTTGTTCTTGTATTTGAAAGATCTATACTACATTTTAATAAACATTTCTCTCTGGGATTATAGCATGCACATATTGTGTACACTCTTGAAATAAGAGGACTTGCCAAGGTTGATAATTAATGTGGGATAGATAAAAGTTTTAAAAGGCACCTTTTAGCACCCAACAGTGGTCTACAAAGATTTTAAGGGAAGTAAAATCCTCTAGGTACTAGAAGCTGGTGTTCTGATCATAAGGTTGAAGCTCCCTTCCAGTAGTGGCTGGTAAAAAATATCAGGGGGTTGTAGCTCCCTTCCAGTTGCAGCAGGAAAAAGAGAGAAGGTTGCAGCATTATGTAGGTAGATGCCTGTGTACTGATATGAGTCTACATCAATACTATATTGTAAGCAGTTTTCCATATAATAAATATTGAAGACAGAGACAACAACAACGGTGGTTTTATCTTGAATTTGGTGTCCACCTTATATCTTGGTGTTCATGTGTGGGATGACTTATTCTGCTGTTACTGCACATATTTACTGATTAACTAACTGATGCATGATTGATAAACTGAGTTAAATATTGTTTCTGAATTTTTTTTTATAAAAATAAAATTATATCAGTATATGCTAGTTTGTTCTGGTATACACGTGTGTATACGTGATTTGGATTCATCAAAGCCACATATGGAATTTAGTAAATAAAAATTTAAAATTATCAGTAATCTCTAAATAATTATTCACCCCCCCTGCTCTTAGTATTTTTCCCAACATATGTTTGGAGAAAGTAAAGCTCCTAGAGAAAAGGAGTGGATTCAAGAGAGTCAAGATATAATCCAGGCCCTCAAAGACAGCATTGCTACAGCTCAGAACCAACAAAATATATATGCAGACCATGGTCGGATAGAGAGGAATTTTGAGGTGGATGACTTTTTCTATATCTGTCTTCATCCATATAGACAGTCTACACTTAAGGAGAAAGGGGTTGAGAAGCTTAAACTTTAGTTCTATGGGCCATACAGGGTGGTCTGTTGTATTAGAGAAGTAGAATATGAGCTAGAGCTTCCTATTGGGAGTGAGATCCATAACATTTTTCATGTCTCATGCCTCAAAAAGGCCATTGGAAAACATGTGCTTGCTACCATGGATCTCCCACCTATTGATGATGAGGGCCATTTAGTTTTGCAAATAGAGGTTATCTTGGACATTCGGGAGAGGCATCTAAGGAGCAGGGTGATTAAATAATATTTGATTCGATGGAGGAATCTTCTTGATGAGGATGCCACTTGGGAGGGAGAGAAGATTTTGAAACATCCTTATTTACTGTTGCTTGAGGACGAAAAAATTTTGGGAGGGGAGGACTGCAATAGTCCCAATTAGCTTTCAGCTAGTTCAAATATTATATGTTGCTTCTATTCATAGTGTAGATGAATAAGTGGGGTAGGGAGACCCTTAAATCTCTTTAGTACGAATAAATCACTTCCAATATGGATGTGGATCAATTTAGAGAGTCGAAATAAAGCCACCATCGGTGCGAAAGGGTGAAATGCATGTATACTGGGTCAAGGTTGACCAAATCAACAACACTTCCAAAGAAGAGAGTGGAGCTAGTGGGGAAAACACAGTTTTGGAGGAGGAGTCTTTGCATGGAAGTAACCTGATAAATGAGTGGGGCCAAGGGTGAGGAAGCTCATTAAGAATATAAAGGAGGTGGTGGCAGCCATGAGAGTCATTCTGAATGTTGTTTATGTTTCAGTCTGATGACTTCTTGCATGCTTCAGCTGAGTGTTTTGTACTGTTTAGGACAAGGGAATTTCCAGGTGGGAATCCCATACTCTATCTTGGAGGACTTGGGAAGGCCATCTAGGAGGGGTATTCTGAGCTTCATTTCCACCATCCAAAATTGGGCCAAGAAACCACCTACAGCCATAGTGTATTCTCCTTGAGGAACTGCATTGTTTTGTAGGGTGTTGCGGTGGAGGGGTGTCAAGCCCTGTCTATGAGCTAGTTTCCTAGTTGAAGGAGCAGCCTTTCACCTAGAAATCTAGGGAGGAGAAGTTACAGCCATATATTTTTCATTTCAGCCATATTGCAGTAGAGCTTCAATGATACATCGTGATTTGGCCACAGAGTTGTAGTTTACACTTTTTACATCTTGTGTATTTCAAGAAACTTTTGTCGAGTTATCTTGGGATTGTGTTTGAGAGACTAGTTCTCCATTTTCAGCTCCTTTTGAGTAATATATCAATAGATACATTCATGTATATTTTATTGTAGCAGTAATGCTCACTGGGACTGCGATGTCATGCATTTCGACATTTCTGTATTTCAACATCCTTTGGGATTCTAGTGTTTTTGGGATTTGGAGGCTTGTTTGCCTAGTTTGAGCGATTTGTTCCTCAAAAAATTGTATATTTTGCTGCTATAATACATAATATAATGGACCTATGATTTTATCATATGTTTTTCATCATTATTTGTTGTACATTTTTGTTTGGTGTTCAATATCATTGTCTTTCCTGATTTGGAATATTACAGCTACCAATTCCAACAATAACAACATGGTGAAAAATGAAATGGAATAATAGTAAATACAGTAGGTGATTTCTCAGGAAATGAAGAAAATCATGGTGGATTATGGTAAGTATGATGGATGATATGGTAATTATTTCTCTTAAATTGGAAGGGACTGATCGGTTGGAAACATGTGGATGTTTCTAGTCCCAATACATGTTAATGATTATATGAAATATAGTGAAGATCGTGGACCGTACCATCGTCATGAGGTTTAATAATGATTTTAGGATAAAAATTGGTGTGGTTTTAACTAAGCTATCGTTTAATTATGATGGAACCCCCCCCCCCCCCAACTCAAAAATAGTCGTCCACGATGTTAATGTCTTATTAATGAAATATTTAATTAAATCCATAAGAGTCAATGCAAACGTACCTAGCGAGCTACTTGAGGGAAGTGATAGTTGGTAGAGTAATGGCATAAAAAATACAAATTAACAATGTTGATGGACTAACAACACCGGCGAAGTGACAACATTGACAGAGTAACAAGACCAGTGGAGTGACGAAATTGACAGAGTATCAACATCTAAGAAGTAACAACATCATGGTGTAACATCATCCAAGGAGTAACAACATTGTGGAGTAAGAACATCATGGAGTAACAATAACCAATGTGTAACAACATCACAGAGTAGTAGCTCCAAGGAGTAACAACATCATGAGTATGAACATCCAAGGAGTGAGAGAAACAGAGAGTAGCAACATCCAAGGAGTAACAACAACATGAGTAGCACTGTCCAAGGAGTAACAACATCATGAGTAGCACATCATCCAAGGAGTAACAATGTCCAAGGAGTAACAACATTTGATACTTAGAAAATTTCCAGGAGTAACAATAGTAGCGGTGTAACATCATCCGAGAAACAAAATTCGATACTTAGAAACTTTTCGAGAGTAACAATAGTAGCAGAGTAACAACACCCCAATAGTAACACCTTTCATTAATTAGGAAATTTCCAACTCCATGACATTGCACCTCAGTAGTAGCTCCTGAAAAAAGACAAACAAGTGAATAGTAACAACATTTTTAGTATATATATTTATATATATATTATTATTTTTAGATCAAGGATGCAAAGGAGGAATTCTTTGCACTAACAACCTTCAAAACAAATTTCTCAGAGAGATGTTTACTGAAGGCATCCTTAGAGGCTGGATAGTGATACAGTCTTAGACAATGTCCATTTTCTATGAAAGAAGAACGTGTATCATCAATTGTGACTAGTCTTACTGTTCCATTATCAAATATAGCATCCACTTCATAAGGCCCCATCCAACCAGTGCAAAGCTTTCCTTTAAAATAATTAAAGAGGGAGTCATAGAGTAATTTCCAATATCCTCTATGAAACACCTTGTTTTTATAAACTCATTGTTCCATTTCATTCTCTGCTGCTAAACAACAGTGATATTCTAGACAACCATTGAACGGATTTCATCTAATTCATTAAGTTGATCCAGCCGGTGTTTTTGGGCATCTGACAGGTCCAACCCTACTTCAAGAGTTGAGCATACTGATCTCCAATTATATCAGGAACAAGGGGGGTTTTCCATAAACCAACTCGAATGGTGAGAACCCAGTTGTGTTCAGCCATGTTGTTATGTATGCCCAGAAAGCTTTGGGAAGCTTTTGAGCCCAATCTTGGTGATGGTTTTCCATAGTCTTTGTTAAGATATTTTCCAATAATTTTTTTGTGCTTTCTACTTCTCCATTTGCTTGGGGTTGGTATGGAAATGTCACCCTATGCTTGACCCCATATTTCTGCATAAGCCTCGCTATCATGTGTGAAGTAAATTGTGCTCCTCCATCTGAAACAATATCCCTTGGAGTACTGTAATGACAAAAAAGCTCCTCAAATAGAAAATCTAAAACCACCTGTTCTGTTTCTTTCGCAACAAATTTGGCTCCACCCACTTAGTCACATAATCGGTGTAGACCAGAATGTGTACCAGGGAGAATTTTAAGGATGGAAGTTTATCTTAAAGTTTAGAAACCTTGGTGAATCTTACTAGGCCCCAGTATGTCAATTGTAAAAAATTTAATGATATTTTTGTAAAAATATTTAGGTTTTTAATTATTTTATATTAGTATATATAAAATTTTGGTGATTTTTAAGGTAATATAATTTTATACTATAAATTTGGGGCGAATTAATTTTTAAATAAATCGAAAATGACAAATATTTTTTTTGGAAAAAATGGAAAATTAGCCCACCTGCGAATATTAGCCCCTAAACATTTCCCTGTTGTGAACCTTTTTCTAGGAAGGTGGGTTGAAAGGTCCAAAAAAATAAATGGCCCACTTCTAAAAATGTTTGAGGACTACCTGGGGCTATAAATGCATTTCATCGAATTGACCGGGTTGCCCCATGCGCTGGCAAATGTCGTACCTTCAAACATAATTTTGTGCATCTTGGAAGATAGAAGGCCAGTAATATCCCATCTACAACACCTTATGGCATGTTATTTTATTTGCAAAATTCCCTTCACGAGGACCATAATGGGTAGCCTTCAACACTTCATAGATATCATCCTCAGGTACATAGTGCCGAACCTTCTGATCAACTCCTTTATGAAAAAGGTATCCTCCCATACAGGAATATCAGGCACTATGATGAATGATTTTCTGTTGTTCCCTGTATGAAAAATGACGAGACACTTTCCCTTAAGCAAGATAGTTAGCAATATATGCATACCATGGAGGATTCGTAGAAATTTCAAAGATATGCTCATCCGGAAAAATATTCTCTATGGGTGTGCCTTCATCATTATTATCCAATCTAGACAGGAGATCAATGACTATGTTATCCTTCCCTAGTTTGTCTACTATTGTAATATCAAATTCTTGAAGCAATAGTAGCCATCTTGTAATGTGACCAGGAGTGATAGGTTTTCTTCATCAAATACCTTATTGATGCATGGTAAATATGTAAGAATGTAGGATACCCGGTGATATAGTGTCGGAACTTGTTAATATAATAAATGACAACCAGGAATTATTTTTCAGTCATTGTGTAATTTAACTCAGCATGAGTCAAATTCTTGCTGACGTAGTAAACTAAATATGGTGTCTTGTTTACCTACTGCCCTAAGGCTTCTCCTACTATTGTATGAGAGGCATCAACATGTATATGAAATGGTAATGCCCAATCAGGTCCTCGAAGGATCAGAGCTTTGTAAATCAATCCCTTGATATTCACAAAAGCTATTTCACAGTCCTTTGTCCACAAAAATTTTGCATATTTTGTTTGCAACTGAAAAAGTGGATGTGCTATTTTAGCAAAAGTTTCTATAAAGAATCTATAATATCTAGCACAACCAATAAATATAAGTACCTATGTGGGTGTCTTAGGTATGGGGAAATGTACTATTACCTCTACTTTGGCCAGACCAAATTGAACTCTGGCAACTGAGAGAAAATGTCTCAATACTATTCCTTCTTCCCTCATCATATGAAATTTTAGTGTACTTAGAGGCACATGGATCTATTCACATATTTCTACTACTTTTTCTAGATTTTCCAATCCTTCTTCAAATGAATTCGCATATGGGGTAAAATAATCCATATAGATTTCAACATTGTCATCGACTAAATCAGAAAAAATTCCCAGAATTTCCCTCTAGAATGTCACGGGCACGTTACACAAACCAAATGGGAGAACCATGTATACAAAGGTCCCCCATGGGCATGTAAAGGTTGTCTTATCTTGGTCCTTTGGGGCTATCTAGATTTTATTATACCCGCTAAACCCATATGGGAAGGAGAAAAACTTCTTCCCAACCAGGGTGTCCAGGACCTTGTCAATGAATGGCAAAGGAAAATGGTATTTTTAGTTTCTTTGTTTAATACCTATAGTACACGTAGATCCACCATTTACTATTATTTTTGGGATCGATAACCAGTGGGGACACCCATTGGCTATCCAAAATGGGGTAAATGAATCCTACATCCAGTAATTTCTGAAGTTCATCCTTGGCAATGTTCTTTAAGGTGGGATTGATTCTCCATTGGGGCTGTCTCACAAAATGTCAATATTCCATAATTTAAATATGATAAGTACATAAACTAGCAGGAATCCCCTTCATATCGGTATAATCCCAAGTGAAGGATTCCTTATGCTTTCGAAGAAATTTTAGGAGATCTTTTGTATGGTATTATGAAAGATTCAGGTTGATGTTGAGTTATTTTCCCGGTTAAATTTAAATAGGAATAATATCATGGATGAAGTTGTAGGGATGTTCTCAATTTCATCTTTTGGTTCAATAATTTCTTACATTTCATAGCTCATGGCAGATTCTAGAATTTGACGAGTTGAATCAGAAATAGAACATGATTTATTAATAAAAGTGTTAATGGTATCATCCTCAGTTTCTATTTTGAATTGAAGGGCCTACCCAATGGTAAGGATCAGTCTAATTTTTTATTTTTCAAGTTTGGATTATTCTAGTGGTAGAGGTTTCCACTTGGCTAATGGTTTCTCTGATGGGCTTGGTTCTGCAGGAGTGTAGAGAGTGAGGTTCTTTGTGACCATCCCATTTGATATAACCATATTTCCATATCAACACCTAATATAGGCATCTGCAGTTGCGAGCCAAGGTCTTCCCAAGATCAAGGAATGACCATCGGCTGGGGATTGTGTTTGTAATACAAGGAGGTCCATGGAAAGTGCCATGAGTCTACCGAAATAGTAATGTTTTCCAACTTCCCTACTGGTTTGATTGTAGACCTATTTTCCAATTCCAAGATAGTATGGATATGCTTAATTTTTCTAAGACCCAATTCATTCACATTTTAAGAGGTAATGTCGTTTATGACAACCCCCAAATCTACTAGTACATTTGGGATTTCACCTCCATTAATCTGTACCATTAGAAATGGATTCTTTGGGTCCCCATATTTTACAAGCATGAATTTTCCCAGCATGATGTCAGAAAATTTTCCCATCACATGGATGGTCAATGGATCCCTTGATTTCATTCCAGGATTCTTAGAGCAGTATTATTTGAGATTTTTTGAGTATATAGGTATGCCCCTCATGGATTGTACCAAGAGAATTTTAACAAACATATTTTCTAATTCCCATAGAAAATCAAATTCTTCTTGAGGGCTCTGTTTACTCAAGGACAATATTTTAGGATATGGTGGATTGAATGGACGTTCGTGGTTAATATTAGGTTGAGGAGGTGTCTTATTTGCAATTTGTTGGTCTGGTTTAGCCCCAACATCAGAAAATCAAAGGAATAAACATGTATCCACCCCAGATTGTCTCAGCACAAAGGATGGAGGCTAATTTTTGCAGAGGGGACATAAAGTGGGCAGTAGAACTGTGTATGTCAGAAGTAGGGAGTAAGGATTCACCAGTACATCTGAATGTACAATCTATTTTGGACTGATATTCCATAGTATTTGGGAATATCCCACCCGAGAGTTCTCCTGACCAAGGATTTGAGCACACTATTGAGTTGGAGGAGCAAGGGATCCAAACAATGATCACCACACCCTATAGGCTTCCTAAAGGCTATAGGGATAAGATTGAAAAAGCCATTCAGGAGCTTTTGACTTTAGGACACATTCAACCTAGCACTAGTCCTTTTGCCTCTTTAGTGGTTTTGGTGAAGAATAAGGATGGCACATTGAGGATGTGCATTGATTATAGAGCCTTGAACAAAAAGACCATGAAGAAAAGATACACAAGTCCCGGGATCGATTAGTTGATGGATGAACTAAGAGGGTCCAAGTATTTTTCCAAGATTGATTTGGGATCGGGGTATCATCAAATCAGAGTGAGGGATCAAGACATCCCCAAGATAACATTTTGATGTCACTATGGCCATTTTGAGTTCTTGGTATTGCCTTTTGGGCTAACAAATGCTCCGGAAACATTTCAGTCTTGTATGAACCACATTTTCTGTGGTCACTTGAGGAAAATTTTATTGGTATTCTTTGATGACATTCTTAATTACAGTCACACATAGGAGGAGCATTTAAAACATATTGAGGAAGTATTACACATTCTTAAAGAGCAGCATTTCTATGCTAAGCTCTCCAAGTGTGAGTTTAGGCTCACAGAGATGCTCTATCTAGGCCACATCATTGGAGTAGATGGGGTGAGAGTTCATGAAGAAAAGATATGTGCTATTAGAGACTGGCCCAAGCCAAAGAATGTCACAGAACTTTGGGGGTTTGTAAGGCATCTGTACCTATTACTAGAAGTTTGTAAAAGGGTTCTCTCAACTAGCAACACCACTTACAGATCTAACTAAGAAGGGAGCTTTCAGTTGGATAGCCATAGGGAAGAGAGCTTTTGATAAGCACAAGGAGGTGATGATTAGCTGCTCGGTATTGGCCCTACCATATTTTACCCAACCCTTTGTGTTGGAATGTGGTGCTTTGGGAGAGGGAATTGGAGCAGTATTGATCCAAGGGGGGCACCACATAGCTTTTGGGAGTCGGAATTTGCTGCCACATAAAAAACTATATCCCATATATAATAAGAAAATGTTGGCTGTTATGCATGCCTTAACCAAGTTATGATAATATTTTGTGGGTAATTTATTCCGAGTGAAGACTGATCATAATAGTCTTCGATTATTTCTTGAGCAAAAGTAGCATCAGGAGAGGCACCCGAAATGGGTGAGTAAGATCCAATCATATGACTTCGACATAGAAATATGTCAAGGGGAAGAGAAATGTAGTGGCAGATTCTCTATCTCGGAGGCCAACATCGCTATCCTTGATGAGCATGGATAAATATTGGAAGGCTCAGTTGCTAGTGGAATATTCCAAAGATTGCTTTTCATGTGAGATCCTAGATGGACCGGTGACTGATGAGAGGTATAGAGTGATGGATGAGGTCACTTATTACCTATATCAGGTCTTCTTGTTTAGAGATTCTAAGCTCAAGAAGAATATTTTGCAGGAATCATATGATTCACCACTTGTGGGGCATCAAGGATTCACCAAGACATAACGTGCTATTCGAGAGAGATTCTCATGGAAGGGTCTCAAGGAGGATGTGCTCCAACACATCAAGAAGTGCATAGTTTTCTAGCAGAATAAATGAGAGCACAACCATCCCACATGATTAATGTAGGAAGTCCCTATTCTGGATGGAAAATGGGAGAGTATTTCCATGGACTTCATCACCGGACTACCTACAGTTCAGGGTAAGGATTGTATCTTTGTAGTTGTTGATCGACTAACAAATTATTCACATTTATTTTATGTTTTTGCATGATATAATACTTCACTCGTAGCCGAGATCTTCTTTAGAGATGTGTTTAGACTCCATGGTCTCCCAAAGGACATAGTTAGTGATCGGGATAGCCGCTTCATGGGTGGTTTTTGGCAGGATCTTTTTCGGTTAGTGGGTACCTAGTTGACACCAAGTACTAGCTCTCACCCACAAACCAATGGATAGACAGAAATAGTAAACAAGTGTTTGGAAGGCTACTTTTAGAACTATGTTTCGGGGTAGTAGAGAGCATGGTTGTGTTGGCTCCATTTGGGGGAGTATTTCTACAACACAACCTTCCATATGTCCATTTGCATGACCCCATTTCGATCTCTTTATGGGTATGATGCACTATCATTTTCTAATGTGATGTTTGGAGCAAGTAAAGCTCCTACAGAAAAGGAGTTGATTCAAGAGAGTTAGGATATACTCCAGGCCCTCAAAGACAACATTGCTACAGCTTAGAACCAACAAAAGATATATGCAAACCGTGGTCAAATAGAGAGGTAGTTTGAGGTGTATGACTTGTTCTATCTCCGTATTCAGCCATATAAATAGTCTGCACTTAAGGATAAAGGGGTTGAGAAGCTTAAACCTCGGTTCTACGGACCATACAGGGTGGTCTTTCATGTTGGAGAAGTATCATATGAGCTAGAGCTTCCTATTGGGAGTAAGATCCATAACATTTTTCATATCTCATGCCTCAAGAAGGCCATTGGAAAAAAATTGGTTGCTACCATGGATATCCCACCTATTGATGATGAGGGCCATCTCATTTTGCAACTAGAGGCTATCTTGGATACTCAGGAGAGGCAACTAAGGAGAAAGGTGATTAAAGAATATCTAATTCGATGGAGAAATATTCCTGATGAGGATGCCACTTGGGAGGGAGAGAAGATTTTGTAGCATCCTTCTTTATTGTTGCTTGAGAACAAGAAAATTTATGGAGGGGAGGACTCTAATATTCCAAATTAGCTTTCGGATAGTTAGAATATTATATGTTTCTTCCATTCATAATCTAGATGAATAAGTGGGGTAGGGATACCCTTAAATCTCTTTAGTAGGAATAAATCACTTCAAATATGGATGTGGATCAGTTTAGATAGTCAAAATAAATCCACGTTGGGTGCGAAAGGGGAAAATGCATGTAGAATGGGTCAAGGTTGACAAAATCAACAACGCTGCCAAAGAAGAGAGTGGAGCTAGTGGGGGCAGTGCAGTTTTGGAGGAGGAGTCTTTGCATGCAAGTAACCTCATAAATGAGTGGGGCCAAGGGTGAGTAACCTCATCAAGAATATAAGGGAATGGATGGAAGCCATGAGAGGCATTCAAAATATTGTTTATTTTTTAGTCTTATGACTTTTTCCATGCTTTAGCTGTTTAGCTGAGTTTGTTGTACTGTTTAGTACAAGGGCATTTCCGGGTGGGAATCCCATACTATATCTTGGAGGACTTGAGAAGGCCATCTAGGAGGGGTATTCTTAGCTTAATTTCCAATGTCCAAAATTGGCCCAAGCAGCCACCTACAGCTAGAAAGTAGTCTCATTGAGGAATTACGTTATTTTGTAGGGTGTTGCAGTGGAGGGGTGTAAAGCCCTATTTATGAGCTATTTTCCTAGTGAAAGGAGCAACCTTTCACCCGAAAATATAGGGAGGAGAAGTCACAGCCATATATTTGTCATTTCAGCCATATTGTAGTAAAGATTTAGTGATACAATGTGATTCAGCCACAAATTTGGAATCTAAACTTTTTTCATCTTGTGTATTTCAAGAAACCCTTGCCGGGTTATCTTGGGATTGTGTTTGAGAGACTAGTTCTCCATTTTTATCTCCTTTTGAGTAATATATCAGCAGACACATTCATTTCTATTTTCCTGTAGCAGTAACCCTCACTTTGACTACGCTGTCATGTATTTTGGCATTTCTGTATTGCAACATCCTTTGGGATTCTAGTGTTTCTAGGCTTTGGAGGCTTGTTTGCCTAGTTTGAGTGATTTGTTCCTCAACACATTGTATATTTTTCTACTATAATACATAATATAATGGATCTATGATTTTCTCATATGTTTTGAATCATTATTTGTTGTACATTTCAGTTTGGTGTTCAATATTGTTGTCTTTCCTAATTTGGAATATTACAGTTATCAATTCCGGTAATAACAATATGGTGAAAAAAGAACTGGAATAATAGTAAATATGGTAGGTGATTTATGGGGAAACGAATAAAATCATGGTGGATTATGTTAAGTACAATGGATGAGATGGTAATTATTTCACTTAAATTGGAAGGACTGATTGGTTGGAAACATGCACATGTTTCTAGCCCCAATACATGTTAATAAAGTGAAGATCATGGACCGTACCATTAGCACGATGTTTAATAATGATTTTAGGATAATCATTTCTATGTTTTTAACTACGCCGTTTTTTAATTATGATAACACCCCCCACCCCCCCAACTTAAAAATAGTCATCCATTGTGTCAACGTCTTATCCAAGAAATATTTAATTAAATCCATAATAGTTAATGGAGATGTACCTAGCGAGCTACCTAAGGGAAGTGATAGTTGGTAGATTAATGGAAGAAAGATTATGTTGATGGAGTAACAACACCAACGGAGTGACAACATTGACGGAGTAACAACACCGACAGAGTGACGGTGTTGATGAGGTAACATCATCCAAGGAGTAACAACATCGCGGAGTAACATCATCCAAGGAGTAAAAAAATCACTGAGTAACAACATCGCAGAGTAACAACAACCAATGTGTAACAACATCATAGAGTAGTAGCGCCCAAGGAGTAACAACATCACGAGTAGTAGCGTCCAAGAAGTAATAACAACACAGAGTAGTAGCATCCAAGGATTAACACCAACACAAGTAGCAACGTCCAAGGAGTAACAACATCACGAGTAGCAACATCTAAGGAGTAACAACGTCCATTGAGTAATAATGTCCAAGGAGTAACAACATCTGGAGTAACACCATCTGGAGTAACAACATCCAAGGAGTAACAACATCTAATACTTAGAAAATTTCTAGGAGTAACAATAGTAGCAGAGTAAGATCATTCGAGTAACAACATTGGATACTTAGAAAATTTTTGGGAGTAATAACAGTAGCAAAGTAACAACACCCCAACATTAACACCTTTCATTAATTAGGAAATTTCCAACTCCACAGCATTGCACGTCAGTAGTAGCTCCTACAAAAAGACAAATAAGTGAATATTAACAACATTTTTAGTATATATATATTATTATTATTTAGATCAAGGGTGCAAAGGATGAATTCTCTGCACTGACAACCTTCATACCAGATTTCTCAGAGAGATTTTTAATGAAGGCATCCTTAGAGGCTGGATGTTGATATAGTCTCAGACGATGTTCATTTACTATGAAATAAGAACGTGTATCATCAATTTTGACCTAACTAACTGTTCCATTATCAAATACAACATCCACTTCATAAGGCCCCATCCAGTGAGCGCAAATATTTCCTTTAAAATCCTTAAAACAGAAGTCATAGAGTAATTCCAAATGTCCTCTATGAAACACCTTATTTTTGATAAACTTATTGTGCCATTTCATCCTCTGCTGCTGAGTAATAGTGATCTTCTGGACAACCATTGAACGAATTTCATCTAATTCATTAAGCTGATCTAGCTAGTGTTTTTTGGCATTTGAGGGGTCCAACCCTACTTCAATAGTTGTTCTAAGCATACTAATCTCAAATTATATCGGGAATAAGGGGAATTTTCCATAAACCAACTAGAATTATGAGAACCCAGTTGTGTTCTGCCATGTTGTTTTGTATGCCTTGTTGGTCGGCTTAATTTTCAGATTAAAGCTCTCAATATTCATTATCAATCTGAGAGTCGTAAATGTGATTTGTATTTCGTATTAGCTCATATTAATGGTCAGAGTATAAATATATTCCTTTGTAATGATAAACTAGGTACTCGAATGAAACACACCTTTGCTTGCAAATAAACAATTTTCAAAAGGAGATCTACAAAATCCATACTGTAATCAAACTATAAGGAAATTCAAGGCAATCCTCAATCATTCTCGCTCTCCTATGATATCTTGAAAATCCTAATCTATTAACTCCTCTCGTCAAATTGAAACTATCACTTGAAACTAATCTTGAGATAAGAAAAAATGTCACACATTATTCTAATGACAACCTCACACATTAAACTGACCAGAAATACTCTTCATAATAAATTCAAGATTCAAATTAACTGTTTCTAAAATAAAAATACTTTGCTTCATATAAAATAACACTTTAAAATATCTTATTAAAAATGACATTGCAAATAATCTATGATAACCTTGAATTTAAAGATTTTAATCTAGGTGAAACAAATTATTCAAAAACAAGCTCACTCTTCAAAAGCATGCAACTCATAATGAAAAATAAATCATAATCATGTAAATCAATGATGAAAACTAAATCACTGCTACCTACAAAATCAAATCTGCATTCAAACTTGCTCTTACAAGGAAATGAAAAAATTACGAAAACAGGAAAGAATTTAATTAAAAAGAGATCTAAAACAAGAGAAATTCTAATTAAAAGAGATCTAATTATTGAGTGAAGTCATTAGTAAACAAATCAAATGTGCATTTAAATCCTCCAAACATTCAAATAAATTAGGTAATGCAAACCATACTAAAACTCAAAGCATTGTTCTCATTCTATATTCAAATTTGAACTATTAAAATATGTTCTAATTCCATATTCAATTTCAGAAATCATGATCATTATATTCCTATCTCCCATTACATTCAATTTAATAAGAGGAATATATATTGCAACTCAAAAGCACATTATGTAATGAGTAATAGTTATTTAGACCATTAATTTACCCAATACGAAGATGAATGAAAAGGCTTTGAAATTGAACCGTAGCTACCAAAAATTCACACATTCATATAGAAGTCGGAAAATACGCACACATCTACTTATCTCCTGCTGATTGATAAGCTTAGCTCCAGAGGTGGTGGGCCCTACCATGCCCAGAGTAAGCTGGCTCACTGTAACAGAGGAAGGATTTTTAAAACATCAAACACTAGAATTGTAAGGAATCATGGCACAACGCTACTGCTCAAAACAACTCGAACGCGATGATGTATATTGAAAACAACATTGAGAAATCGATTTATACAAATCACAACAATTCCCCTATCTCTATTAAATTCGTTTGCAAACTAGATGCCAATCCTACATCTCAGAAATATGACCTTGTATAATTGACAAACTCACACTAATTCATTCCTATCGATCTCAGCTTCCCTCCATATAATTGAACGACTCACGCCCTTCTGCCTCTGAGAAATCCCTCTTTCTAATTGATAGAATTGCCTAATTACATCTCTACTTCCTGTCTAATTGATGGACGAACTAATTCCTTTCTTCCCTGCTTGATCACAACAACTTATATATATTTCATATTTACAAATTGGGGCTTCAATAAGCCAATTAAAATATAGAAGATTGTTGGTTTTAACAATTTTCCAGAATAAGAATTAGTTTTGAAATAGAATGTCGAATTAGGAAATTGCTCCTCTTTTCATGGGATGTTGTTGTTGCTACAAGGTGCAATATTGGGTTCTGGAGGAAATTTGACCTTCGTTCCTTTTGGTAGAGACAATGCACATCCAACAAGCTTCAGTCTGGGATTACAATTTCTATTGCAACAAATAGGCAGACTACGCACTCGTTGTCACCACACATTCATGGATACACTCTGAGAGATTACCACAACACACAAAATTGAGAAGTACTGCTTTTCAATCCTTTAACGAATATTTTTTTTACAGGTAAATGCCTGGAACTTTTGTTCTTCCTTAGGTACCTCCTGTTTGACCTCCTTCATAGTTTCCTTAGAAGCATCAGAAGCATCTGCCAGAATATTACTCGTGCCTGAGCCAAATACAATCTTTCCTGAAGGACGACATTGTGAAGTGCCCAAAGAAGAACTAGGTCTCGATGTCTTGTTGTTTGTAAGATGGGATATTGTTTCTAACCTCCCAAAGGAAGTCGATGTTTTCCCATCCAGACGCCTTCCAACTCCATTAAAGGGACTAAATTTCGGTTCTTTCACATCTTTCGACTCCTCTTGAGATGTCGTTGTGCTAGCAAAAGGAGCAGGTTTGGCCGGAACTCTTTTTGGTTCCTTGTAATCAAGAAGAGGAGAAAAATCCACCTCAAAATCTAGCTCAATAATAGTTATGGCAGAAGCTGGTTTTGCCTCGACTATGTCTATATAGTATTTCTTGGTGCTATAAGCTACCATGATGCTATCGCCTATGGTCAAGCAAGAGAAGTTCCTCAAACTAGTCTCCAACACTGCTTCAGGATTATATATGTAGATAAAATACTTTGAATGGGGATGCAGTTTGACATATGTCCCTTTTGGAAGGGTGCCATTTTTCACTTCTACTATATCACCCTCTGCTAAAAGCATATTTTCCATCATCCACACAGGAAAATTGCACACTACCAAATATAACAACTCCCACAACCATGCACAGATAATATTTCTTTCTATAAAAGAAAATAAGGGTAACCAATTGAAAATATGGTTAAAGCGTGTCCATGCCCATATGCCATCTCTATCTCCCATTCGTTTGATGCATTCAAGTCGAAATCCAAAGAGTGCATTGATGTCAGCAGCTCCATGATTTCCCTGAATCAAATGTACATGGTTAGGATACTCAATCTTAAGCGCAAGAAGCAATGTAATAGCTTCTAAACTGTGTTGACCACAATCAACATAATATCCCAAAAGAGGTATTCAATATATGTAATATCTCTTACAGCTGAAGGAAATCCATAATTATCAAACAATCACATTAAATCACCAAATTTTCCATAAAGGTCACCAAATATTTTGACTGGAGCCTTCAACTGTAGGATTGTTGGATCATGCATGAATATTTGTTTTGTAGTATAACATAGCTCACCCACTTCATAAGAATCCAAGAAGAATTCCCAAACATAACCAGAGTAGCAATATTCATAGAGACCTAATACGTTTACGTTCATAAATGGTTTTCAATGGAATATTCCCCTGATGATAACTCCTTCACGAAGCCGATTTTTTCCAAATGGTTTCTAGGTTATATGAAACATGGTTCTTTGAAGAAAACCCACCTCTCGGAATTTAGATATTCGGCTCCATTTGCTCACAAAATTAATATTTTCACCTACAGAAATCTTGTACTCAACTACCTAGCTGCTACTTTTATGCATTTGGTGAATTCCTACTCAAATGCATTCCTGCACTGAATCTTCCTGCAACCAAGAAGGAATTTATTAAAAACACTCATCAAATTAACTAATAACAAGAATTTATAAATTAATAGATATTGTTTCTAAATTCCTCTAGTAATCATCTTAAAAGGACAAAAAACACCAGGTACAAGCATATAAGGAAGTAATAAATATCGTGAAAATTTGGGCAAAAGTACGGCTCAACATCCCCCCCACACTGAACTTCTTGCATGTCTTCATGCAAGCAAAACCTTTAGGACGGTGAAATAAGGTAGGGAAAATGTCAGCAAAGATTCTAGCAAGTAAGGATGCAGATGCTTGATGTTGTAATGCATTCATTAGCTCACAGATTGGTATTACTATTACATTACCAGCTAAAACCATGTCAAATGATAACACAAGATTAGCTACCGAAAGAAGACATTATGGGAAAAGAGTGTTGCACATACTTGTTACCTTGTTCCAAATGAATTCCCTATTTTTTTTATGCCCAAAGTCTTATGATAAAAATCAAATTTTGTTGAAAAAGTGCAGTTTCAAATGGAATAACACAATATTCCTGCACCTATTATAATAATCTCATACCTAGGTCATGCATCACATATTTAGAGGCAACTACAATCAATACGCATTGTTGGAAACCAATACCTTGTGAGTAGTCATCATTGAATAATTCATCACTCTGAATACCATGAAACTTAAAGTGATTTATGTTACCAATCGACAACCTCTTTATTGAACACTCTAAATTACGTTGTCATCTGGATTCAAAACTAAATTTCCTCTTAATTTAGTACAAAGAATTACCTTCACTAAGGGTACCACATCATTAAAGATTCTTGATTTTTGAAAATAGAACTCAAATCATCATCTTCGAATTGTCCTAAAACCATTGCCCAAGAAAAAGGATGAGTTTTAGGGAAAGATAAGGATAACCAAGAAAATCAAAGTATGGAGTTAACTATAATACCACAGACATGGCCCTGCTGCTCGCAGGTGTCTATAATCTCGACAAGGATGTCTTTTAACCTAGCGAACTGCCAGTATCCCACTTACTATATATAGATTCAGAGTTAGCTTAGTTGACTTTTTAGATGAAGGCCATTGTCTTGGTTTGGTAACCAGCTGATGGCAGTGCCACTCACAAGAAGTAACATGAATGAACAAGTTGGTTCATGATGAGACCTCCTGTCTTCTAGATTTTTGGCTGAAAGCCATTACTCTGGCTTGGTGACCAGGAGCAGTAATGTCTTGCATGCTAGGTCTCATGATCATGGTATGTCAGCTTATCACGAGACCTCCTATCCTTCCCTAAATCTTTGTAAGCTCTGATTATGATTAACCTTAAAGGTTACTTAATAAGTGGGGAGATAGATCTACTCCTTAAGAGTACAGGATGGCGTGAAAAGTTTTTAATGACTAATCACTGCTAGCTAATTCCTCTACCCTAAATAATTTTTAAAGATATCCCAGAAAATGACTGAAATATTCTTTTAGTTGAGAATTCTATTGTTCTCCTGAATATCTCATTATGATCTTTACAAGAGTGGTCCACCATAGGGGTTTTCCAATAGTACCTTCTAAGGGGAACTGAAAATATATATCTGAGATGACAACTTATTAGAGTGACTAATCATGGTTCCTTTTTGCAAAATCATGGGGCATTAGAGTGAATTGTACTCAACAAGGTCTATCACAATTTGTGTGTTAACAACTAATGTGGATCAAAAGTAATTTTAAGAGTCATGATTAAAAATTCAAAACCCTAATAGCATTGTAACTACTTTATTCATTTATTCTCCTACCCTATTTTACCCTAAGAGGTGAAAGGCTCTCGTTTAAGTAGAGGAGTACTTCCAATGAAGTCATGTGCATAAAAAAGTGTTCATTATACTCGCACTTAGTTTTAAAGAATATACTTCAAGACCTACAAAAGCATGAGAAATCAGTTGCTTTAATTGATATGGTACCAAGAGTTTTCAAATGCTGAGGAAATAAGATGGCTTGGTGACTGCTTGAAACCAGGATTATATGGAATCCACATATTTATGATTCTCCAACTGATGAAAATATCCCACAGTTTGATAGTCACTCTCTTGGAGGCATAAGGGATCTGGTGAAAGATGAAAGATAAATCCCTCAAGTTCAGCCTCAAATATTTGCTTTTCAAATTGACAAGAATGGTTGAGAGATATTCTAGGGTTTTGAGTTTCAACAACATTTTCAGAACAATTTCTAATGAAAGGTTGCTCCTATGGTGGTCTTTGAATTACATCTTCCTGGGGTGAATGTTCTATGGTAATGGGTGAAGTTTATGAATTCACTCCTTTTCCAAAAATGGAATATGTAGCATTTTGTTTGACATGGGAATCAACAAGAAGAATAGGTGGCTCAAAATTTTTCACAAACTGATGGTTTAGATTAGGGTTTAGGATGTGGTTTGGGATAGGGTTTTGGTTAATGCTTGGACTAAGGTTTGGATTTGGATTGGGATTAGGCTTTGGACTAGGGCTAGGTCTAGGTTTTAAATTAGAGTTAGGGTTAGTTCTAGGGTGTGGATTAGGGTTAGGTCTAGGGTATGGATGAGGGTTAGGGTATGGACTAGGGTATGAAATAGGGTTAGGGTATGGTTGCACATACGGCTGGGTCCATGGAGGAGGATAACTTAATGGTGCATTGGAAAGAAATTTTGGTTTTTGTTGCTGCTCATATGATTTAATTTGCATGGGATATTTCCCTAAAGAGAAAGATCCAAATAATTCTTGAGGCCATGGAGATATCTCGCTCGAGGATGAGAGCCAAGGCGAGGGCCACTGTGGCCATGAGGTAGGATATTCGATTGGAGGAGGATTAAAAGTTTGTCATGAAACTGTAGGATTATAAACATGTTGAGGAGCATGCTCAGGAGAATAGTAATTATTCCAAGTATCAAATGGTGTTGTGTTTTGATATATACCTGGTGGTTGATTCGATTCCTTACTTGATTCCTTGAGTACATTTCGTAATTGTGGTAGTGATGGGCAATGTTTGGTTGCATGACCATCCTTGCAAATTTTGCAAACTTCCAGACCGATAAGTGGGCACTTTCCAAGGCAATGTTTCTTTTGACAGCTGGCACAAAGGATATGCAGTGGTTCTTCATGCTTATCTTGTTCCTGTAGATCATCCAATTTAGAAATCAAAGATTTAATTATATTAAATTTATGTTCAAGCAAGATATTAAATTCTGCACTTGTGAATTCTTCATCGGATGAGTTTTTCATCTCTGTAGAAACATACAAACTCCTCATTGAATAATTCCTCAAAATACCATTTTCTTGTTCTTAACAAGCCAACTAGCACATTCTGTCATCACATGGATTAGTACGAAAGGGTCCTTAGAGTACCCCAAAAATGATATAACGTTGAAGATTGGATTCTGAAGATAAATGAATTTAAAATATATTGGCTGAAATAAATCTCACCACACTTGCATGAAAGGAAAATGCCAAATCAAAGTACTATTTAATCTATGAAAATCAAAGAAATTTGGAAATTAAATGTCTAAAGCCTGCTTCTACTTCTACACATAAGCAAGATAAGGAAATAAACAAGAGATAAGCAATATGGCCAAACTTTGGAGCAACCCCAAAATAGTGGATGTGTGGATCTTCACTCACGTCTTACCATACACTCTCCGCCCTCTAACGTCGTGCAATACCCTTGAAACTCTGTAAGAAATTTTTTACCTGAGCCAAAATACAACTCCTCGGAAATGGCGCCAAAATGTTGGTCAGGTTAATTGTCGGATTAAACCTCTCAATATTCATTATCAATCTAGGACTCATAAATGCGAGTTGTACTACATATTGGCTCAGCTTAATGGTCAGAGTATAAATATATTCCTTGTAATGATAAACTAGGTACTCGAATGAAACACACATTTTCTTGCAAATAAACAATTTTGAAAAGGAGATCTACTTAACCAATTTCATCCACTGTAAACTCCATACTGCAATCAAAATATAAGGAAATTCAAGGAAATCCTCAATCATTCTTGCTCTCCTATGATATCTTTGAAATTCTAATCTATTAACTCCTCTCCTCAACATGAAACTATCACTTGAAACTAATCTTGAGATAAGCAAAAATATCACACATTATTCTAATGACAACCTTACACATTAAAGTAACTAGAAATACTCTTCATAATAAATTCAACATTCAAATTAACTGTTTCTAAAAGAAAAATACTTTTCTTCATATAAAATAACACTTTAAAATATCCTATTAAAAATGGCATTGCAAATAATCTATGATAACCTTGAATTTAAAGATTTTAATCTAGGTAAAACAAATTATTCAAAAACAAGCTCACCCTTCGAAAGCATGCAACTCATAATGAAAAAAAAATCAAAATCATGTAAATCAATGATGTAAACTAAATCACTGCTACTTGGACAATCAAATCTGCATTCAAACTTTCTCTTACAAGGAAATGATTACACTAGGAAAACAGGAAAGCATCTAATTAAAAAGAGATCTAAAATAAGACAAGTTCTAATTAAAAGAGATCTAATTATTGAGTTAAGTCATGGGTAAACAAATAAAATGTGCATTTAGATCCTGCAAACATTCAAAGAAATTAGGTAATGCAAACCATACTAAAACTCAAAGGATTGTTCTCATTCTATATTCAAATTCGAACTATTAAAATATTTTCTAATTCCATATTCAATTTTAGAAATTATGATCATTATATTCCTATCTCCCATTACATTTGATTTAATAAGAGGAATATATATTGAAACTCAAAAGCACATTATGTAATGAGTAATAGTTCTTTAGACCATTAATTTTCCCAATACGAAGATGACTGAAAATTCACACATTCATATAGAATTCGGAAACCATGCACACATCTACTTATCTCCTGCCGATTGATAAGCTTATCTCTAGAGGTGGTGGGCCCTACCACGCCCGAAGTAAACTGGCTTACTGAAATGGTGGAAGGAATTTTAAAACACAAAAGGGTGGAATTGTAAGGAATCATGGCACAATGCTATTTCTCAGAACAACTCGAAGGCGATGATGTATATTGAAAACAACATTGAGAAATCAATTTATACAAATCACAACAATTCCCCTATCTCTATTACATTTGTCTGCAAACTAGATGCCAATCCTACATCTCAGAAATTCGATCTTGCCTAATTGATGAACTCGCACTAATTCATTCCTATCGATCTCAGCTTCCCTCCATCTAATTGACCGAATCATGCCCTTCTACCTCTGTGAAAGCCCTCTGTCTAATTGACAGAATCACCTAATTACATCTCTCTGCCCTGTCTAATTGATGGATGAACTAATTCCTTTCTTCCCTGATTGATCACGACAACTTATATATATACCAGATTTACAAATTGGGGATTCAATAAGCCAATTAAAATATAGAATATTGTTGGTTTTAACAATTTTCTGGAATAAGAATTAGTTTTGAAACAGAATGTCAAATTAGGAAATCACTCCTCTTTTCATGGGACGTTGTTGTTGTTGGAAGATGCAATATTGGGTTCTGGAGGAAATTTGAAAATTTTTCCTTTTGGCAGAGACAATGCACATATGGCAAGCTTCAAACTGGAATTACGATTTCTGTTGCAACAAACAGGAAGACTACAAATTCGTTGTCATGAAACATTCATGGATACACTTTGAGATATTACCACAACACACAAAATTGAGAAGCAGTGCTTTTCAATACTTTGACCAATATTTTTTTACCGGTAATGCCTGGAACTGTTTTTCTTCCTTAGGTTCCTCCTATTTGACCTCCTTCACAGTTGCCTTAGAAGCATCAGAAGCATCTGCCGGAATATTACCCGTGCCTGAGCAAATACCAGCTTTCCTGAAGGACGACGTTGTGAAGTGCCCAAAGAAGAACCAGGCCTCGATGTTTTTTTTTTGTAAGATGGGATATTGTTTCTGACCTCCCAGAGGAATTCGATGGTTTCCCATCTATATGCCTTCCAACTCCAGTAAAGGGAATAAATTTCGGTTCTTCAACATCTTTCGATTCCTCTTGAGATGTTGTTGTGCTTGCAGAAGGAGAAAGTTTGGCTGGAACTCTTTCTAGTTCTTTGTAATCAAGAGGAGAAGAAAAATACACCTCACAATCTATCTCAATAATAGTTATCACAAAAGTTGGTTTTGCCTTGACTATATCTATATAGTATTTCTTGTTGCTATAAGCTACCATGATGCTATCACTTGTGGTCAAGTAGGAGAAGTTCATCAAACTAGTCTCCAACACTAATTTAGGATTATATATGTCGAGAAAATCCTTTGTATGGGGCTGCAATCTAACATATGTCCCTTTTGGAAGGGCAGCATTTTTCACTTCTACTATATCACCCTCTACTAAAAGCATATTTTCCATCATCCACACAGGAAAATTGCCACACCGCCAAATATAACAACTCCCATAACCATGCACAGATAATCTTTCTTTCTATAAAATCAGATAAGGGTAACCAATTAAAATGTTGGTTAATGCGTTTCCATGCCCATATGTCATCTCTATCTCCCATTCGTTCGATGCATTAAAGTCGAAATCCAAAGAGTGCATTGATGTCAGCAGCTTCATGATTTTCCCGAATCAAATGTACATGGTCAGTATACTCAATATTAAGTGCAAGAAGAAAGGTAATAGTTTCTAAACTATTTTGGACATGATCAACATAATCTCCGAAAAGAGGTAGTCAATATACGTAATATTTCCTACAGTTGAAGTAAATCCATACTCATCAAACAATCACATTAAGTCACCAAATTGTCCATAAAGATCGCCAAATATTTTGACTGGAGCCTTCAAACGTAGGATTGTTGGCTCATGCATGAATATTTGTTCTGCAGTATAACATAGCTCACCCATTTCATAGGAATCCAAGAAGAGTCCCCAAACATAACCAAAGTATCAATATTCATAGATACCCAATACGTTCACGTTGATAATGTTGGAAATACTGAGAGCGGGGGTGAATCAGTATTTCTTTCAATTAGAGCATTAGTTAATCTTTAATTATTATCGGTGTTTTTACAATGATATCATAAAACAAGAGGAACACAAATTCACACATTTTTCAAGGTGGAAACCCACTCCGGCACAAAAACCACCTAATGATTTTCTAATAAATTATTTTCAACTCCAACTGAAAATAAAGCTCCAACTTCCTAGAATCTAGAAAAAGCATTCTTCTCCAGCTCCCACTGGACGGACGCTCCAACGCCCGAGATTCTTCAGTAGTCACTGAACGGATGCCCCAACACCCAATGAGCTACAAATCACCCTAGCACCACCCTACCACCCTATAGAAGAATAAAATAAGAATGGACTCCCGTACCAGGGAAAATGGTCCACTTTACAATGACATAGAATGATGTAGAAGAAGAATATATACTAGACCATAACCCCAAATTTGACACAACCACCTAATGATGATCCTAGACCTCCCAACATTGCCTCTTCAACCCTTGGCAGATAGACACTAGTACAATTTGTATAATAATGTATTTACAATGATACCTTTACAATGATTGCATGCAGTGCTGCCCACTTGAAGACTTCATATGATGAAATTATTGCTGCTATTATGCACCTTGGTTTCTGATCTTGTCATGTTACCCTCTGCTGCACCTTTTTTTTCTTTTCTTCTGTAGAAATTCTAGTCCTTTTCAATCCTTGACAACACATGATCTAGTTTTTTCTTGACTTCTAGGAGCTTGATATTGAATCTAGTGTATCTCTGTTATTTCAAATCCTCAATATCTAATTTTCGGTCCTATAGTAGTCCTCCGAGTCTTCTTTCCAATGCCATAGGTCTGACCCAATTTGGATTATTCAAGAGAGAGTTATACCCAATTTCTCACACTACCCTAATTATGGACTATTTCAGAATATCACACTTGTACGGCATGCCACGTGTCACTATTTCTTCATTTTCCTCTGAAATTGATAAATCAAAAACTAAATACTGTGCACTATCTGTCACTTTTTATAGAATGCAAATCCAATACTTAGAAAGAGAGTTATGAATATTTTACCAAGGTCACTTCTTTGAGATGAATTGCAGGAGCCTGCAAAAACCCTTACTTCCACAGATCATATATCCAAAAATATTGTGCAAATTGATCTGAAACTTTTATTGCAGCTACCTCAGGATTTTCTCTTCGCCTCATAAAAATTTCAGCTTCTGAGCATTCGTAGAAAAATCATTAGAGCAAAAATTCCACAATGACTTGTTTTAGATGGCCAAATCCCATGCATAAGGAGGAAATGAAGATCACAATTTATATGAATGCTTAAGTTGAGAGGGGCTTCAAAAAGTGAACGTGGGATGGATCTTAGGAGCTTAAAAAATATTAATTATGATTTTTCAATGACCCATGCCCCAACCCCTTGGGGTTTTAGCCCACTAACTGGGGGTACAAAATTCAAACATGAATATCTCTCAAACCGTGAATAATTACATGGCATGCCATATATCAATGGAAACATCTCGACAAGTAGAAACCATAAAAAGCATTATTGACCCAGAATATATTAATTTGGTAGGGAAAAATTCCCATGCAATATTGGGCTAGACCCTAGTGCTGCTTGGGTTGACATCAATGACAACCGCCGATCAAAAATATCCCCCTTTGGCATTGATGGCAACACAAGTACTCCCCCTGTGATCATGACACCTCTTCCTACAACATTCTCTCCCCCTTTGACATCAATGGCAAAGGGTAACTCCCCCTAAAACACAACCATCCTTCCGACCTATAAACACTTCCACTCACGCTGACACACAACCATCCTGCAAACCTATACACACTTCCACTCCCCCTTTATATTATGAAAAAGGAAAATCTAATGAGAACTTGGGAGAATCCCAAGCTTCTGGCAAAGATATTCCAATGCTAGTGAATATTTAATATGTGATTCTTTTGGTGCTGCTTGGAATCTTGCTACTTGTCCAACTGCTTGCATAACATTTGGTCGGGAGGCTGCTACATATAAAATACTACTAATCATAGATCTGTACAACCTTTGATCCACATCCTTAGATGAGTTGTCAATGCTCAATTTGCAACCAAGTAAAGACATCTCTAAATCACTTTGCACCTTTGTAGCAAAATTCTTACTTAGTCGATCATCATTGCTACCAATTATTGTATCATCCTCTTTAGCTATTAGACATGCTTTAGTTGATTCATCCAGAGCATATATGTCGTTTGGAGCTCGACTTGTTGTAGCCACAATTTCACCATACACGCCTTTCCTGATTTCATATTTCCTGGAGTTGAATAGTATTATGTGTCCTTGATCACACATTTTTCCAACACTGAGTAGATTGTGATTCATGTTTTCAACCAATAGAAAATTCTTGGCTAGAAAATATTTGCTTCTGAGAGTGACAGTACCTGATCCTATAAAATTTGAAGATCCATCATTTCCAAAGGACACAGTTCCATCCTTCTTCTCTTTCAGAGATACAAATTTATTTCTATCTCCAGTCATATGCATTGAGAAACCGCTATCAACATACCACACATCTTTGTTCTTTTGAGCCTTGAGAGCAAGAGCACAATTATCAATCTTCTTCTTCTTCTTCCATTTTCATTCATTCTGTGGCTTTGAAGATTCTTCTAGATGATTTTCAAGTCTGCAATCTTTGGCTATGTGTCCAAAGTTTCGACAATTGTAACATTCAATATTATTTCTTAAATGTTCAAATTTATTGATATTTCGCTAAGCCCTGGGAGGTTTATATTTGACAGATATCTTGGAATTGTATTCGTTCCTAGGGTACGTGCGACATTCTACAGCTTTATGATCAAATTTTCCACATGAATAATAGTAGCCATAAAAAATATGTTGGTACCCGGATGGAAATTTTCATCGAGGAATTGTCTTCCAAGGTTGTTCTTGCGAATCTTGTCCAATGAACTCTACATGCATGTCAAATCTCATAGGTTCATTGTATTTTTTTGTAGAAGGTCTTGCTTCTTCTTCTTTGTAACCAATGCCAGTTTTATCGGTTTAAGATCTTTTATTGTTGATGAGTTCTTCCAATGCCCTTGAGCTGTTCACATAGTTTTGGATAGTTTTTCCTTTCTTCACTTCCTCACGCAGTGAGACTACTTCAGCTTCTAATTCTTCCCTTTCTTGGTTGCTTTCTTCCAACTTCTTTTGAAGTGACTCTTCAATGCATTTGTGTTCTTCAACTTCAATTTAAAGACCTTGAACTTGTTATTCAAGAGTTTTGGAACATATCTTCTCTGCCTTGAGATCTTTTATAAGCTTGATTTCTTCCTCATAAAATTCGTCTATCGTCCATCCTTCTTCTTCATTGTTTGGTACCTCTTTCTTATTGTGCTTGGCCATAAAAAATAATCTCTCATTGGCTTCTTCTTCGCTATCATTGTCTTCATCGGATGATGAGCTATCTTCTTTAGAGAGAAAGTTCCTTTTGGATCCTTGCTTGTTGAATTTCTTAAAGCCTTTTTTTCTTTTTGAGTTGCCATTACTTTTGTTTGGACATTTTGCTGCAAAATGCCCAACCTCCTTACAGTTGAAACATATCAATGGAAGTTCACCTTTGAATTGTCCCTTACCAAATTTTAGTTTTCTCGTGAAGTAAGCATATTCTTCATCTGAAATACCTTCTTCATCATCTCCCTTTTCTTCACACTTGCAGGTGCATGTCTTTTCAATTGAAGGTTGTTTGTCCTTATTGGTTTTCTTAGATGCAACGAACACAATTTCTAGATGCGAAGTACCCTCTTCTTCATCAAGTCTCATTTCATATGCTATGAGAACTCCATGTAATTCCTCTTTGTCGAGTTTGTCCAGATTTGCACTATATTCTAAGACCGATACCTTTGGGTTGAATCTCCCTGGTAACATTCTAAGAATCTTCTGTATAATAGTCTTCTCGTCAACTGGCTCTCCCAATCCTTCCAGAGTATTGGTTATTTCATCAACATATTGAAATTATGCAACAATGTTGCAATCTTCTTTCATTCTGAGTTGCTCAAATTTTCTCTATAGATTTGAAGCTTTTCTTCTTTGACATTTCAGTCACCTGCATATATATTATCAAGCTTGTCCCATAAATTTTTGGTGGTTTACAACCTAACACCTTATGATAAGCAGATTCAATAAGTCCACTGATAATAATATTATTTTCTTTTGCATCATTTACCAAATTCTTCTTACCTTGTTCATCCACAGTTGATGTAAATCGATTCTGAACAATGTCCCATACTTCGTAACCTTGCGCCAAGAGATAGAACTCCACTCTTCCTTTCCAAAGTGCATAATTATTTTCCTTGAATAGAGGTACAACACTCTTGGTATACTCCATGACCTCCTTCCAGCTGTTAAACTACTATTGAAGGAACCAAGCTCTGATACCAATTGTTGGAAATACTGAGAGGGGGGGGTGAATCAATATTTCTTTCAATTAGAGCATTAGTTAATCTTCAATTATTGTCAGTGTTTGTACAATGATAGCAAAAAACAAGAAGAACAAAAATGCACACAGTTTTTAAGGTGGAAACCCACTCCAGGACAAAAGCCACCTAATGTTTTTCTAATAATTCTTTTCAACTCCAATTGAAAATAAAGCTCCAACTTCCTAGAATCTAGAAAATCATTCTTCTCCAGCTCCCACTGGATGGACGCTCCAATGCCCGAGATTATTCAATAGTCACTAAACATATGTCCCAACACCCAATGAGCTACAACTCACCGTAGCACCACCCTACCACCCTATAGAAGAATAAAAGAAGAATGGACTCCCATACAAGGGAAAATGGTCCACTTTACAATGATATAGAATGATGTAGAAGAAGAAGATATACTAGACCATAATCCCAACTTTAACACAACCACCTAATGATGATCCTAGACCTCCCAACACTTCCTCTTCAACCCTTGGCAGATAGACACTAGTACAATTTGTACAATAATGTATTTATAATGACTAAATACAATGATACCTTTACAATGATTGTATGTAGTGCTGCCCACTAAAAGACTTCATATGATGAACTTATTTCTGCTGTTATGCACCTTAGTTGATGCTCTTGTCATGCTAACCTCTACTGCACCTTGTTTTTCTTTTCTACCGTAGAAATTCTGGTCCTTTGCAATCCTTGACAACACATGATCTATCTTTTTTATGCCTTCTAGGAGCTCGATATTGAATCTAGTGTATCTATGTTATTTCAGATCCTCAATATCTAATTTTTTTTCCTGTAGTACTCCTCTAATTTGTATTTCCAATGCTTCAGGTCTGACCCAATTTGGATTCTTCAAGAGGGAGTTATACCCAATTTCTCACACTGCCCTAATTATGGACTGTTTCAGAATATTGCACTTGTACGACATGCCACGTGACACTGTTTCTTCATTTGCCTCTAAATTTGATAGAGAGAAAACCACATACTGTGAAATATATTTCAATTTTTATGGAATTCCAATTCGATACTTAGAGAGAGATTTATGATGATTTTACCAAGGTCACTTCTTTGAGATTAATTTCAGGAGCCTGCAAAAACCCTTACTTCCAGAGATCATATCTCCAAAAATATTGCGCAACTTGATCTGAAATTTTTACTATAGCTTCCTCAGGATTTTTATTTTCCTCATAAAATTTTAAGCTTTTGAGCCTTCGTAGAAAAAAATTTAGAGCGAAAATTCCACAATGACCTTTTTCAGATGGCCAAATCCCATGCATAAGGAGGAAATGAAGATCACAATTTATATGAATGCTTAAGTTGAGAGGGGATTCAACAAGTGAATGTGGAAAGGAGCTTAGGATCTTAAAAAATATTAATTATGACTTTTCAATGACTCATGCCCCAACCCCATGGGGTTTTAGCCCACTAACTAGGGGTACAAACTTCAAACATGAATATCTCTCAAACCGTGAAGAATTACATGGCATGCCATGTATCAAAGAAAACATCTCGACAAGTAGAAACCATCAAAAGAATTATTGACCCACAACATATTAATTTGGTAGGTAAAAATTCCCATGCAATATTGGGTTATCCCTTGGTGCTGCTTGGGTTGACATCAATGACAACTGCTGATCAACAGACAATGGTTTTCAGTGGAATATTCCCCTGACGATAAATCCTTCATGAAGCCGAATTTTTCCAAATGGTTTCTATGTTATATGAAAAATGGTTCTCTAAACAAAACCCATGTCTCGGAATTTAGATATTCTGCTCCATTTGGTCACAAAATTGATATTTTTACCTACAACAATGTTGTACTCAACTACCCAACTGCTGCTTTTATGCATTTGGTGAATTCGTACTCAAAAGCATTCCTGCACCGAACCTTATTTAAACCAAGAAGGAATCTATTAAAAACACTCATCAAATTAACTAATAACAAGAATTTATAAATTAATAGCTATTGTTTCTAAATTCCTCTAATCATCATCTTAAAAGGACAAAAACACTAGGTACAAGCATATAATGATGTGATAAATATCGTGAAAATTTTGGCAAAAGTGCGGCTCAACATGCCCAGAGAGCTTCGAGCAGCTTTTGAGCCCAATCTCAGTGATGGTTTTCCATATTCTTTGTAAAGATATTTTATAATACCTTGTTTGTGGTTTCCACTTATCCATTCGCCTAGGGGTGGTATGGAGATGTCACCCTATGCTTGACCCCATATTTGTTCATAAGCCTCGCTATAATGTGTGAAGTAAATTGTGCTCCTCCATCTGAAACAATCTCCCTTGGAGTACCGTAACGATAAAAAATCTCCTCAAATAGAAAATCTGAAACTGTCTTTTATGTTGCTTTCATAACAGCTTTGGCTTCCACCCACTCAGCACATAATCGGTGCAGACCAGAATGTGATGTTTGAACCTTTTTCTGGGAAGGTGGGTTAAAAGGTCCAACAAAATCAATGGCCCACTTCTCAAAATTTTTGACGACTACCTGGGGTTGTAAAGGCATTTCATCGGATCGACCGGGCTTCCCCATGCGCTAGCAACTATCGCGCCTTCAGACATAATTTTGTGCATCCTGGAAGATAGAAGGCCAGTATTATCCCATATGCAACACCTTCTGGCCTATTCTTTTATCTACAAAATTCCATCCACAAGGGCCATCATGGACAACCTTCAACACTTCATAGATATTATCCTCAGGTACACAACGTCGAACCTGTTGATCAACTCCTATATGAAAAAGTATCCTGCCATCCAAGAATATCGGGCACTATGATGAATGATTTTCCACTCTTACCTCTATGAAAAACGACGAGGCACCTTCCCTATAGCAAGATAGTTAGCAATATCTACATATCACAGAGGATTAGTAGAAATTGAGAAGAGATTATCATCCAGAAAACTATCCTCTATGGGTGTGCCTTCATCATTATTATCCAATATAGACAGGAAATCAACGAATATGTTATCCTTCCCTGGTGTGTCTACTATTATAATATCAAATTCTTGAAGAAATGTCAGCCATCTTGTAATGCGACCAAGAGTGATAGGTTTGTTCCTCAAATACCTTACTGTTGCATGGTCTATATGTACGAAAGTAGGATACCTGGTGATATAGTTTTGGAACTTGTTGATAGCATAGATGACAACTAGGAATTCTTTTTTAGTCACCATGTAATTTAACTTAGCAAGAGTCAAATTATTGTTGACGTAGTAAACTACATATGGTGTCTTGTCTACCTACTATCCTAAGATTTCTCTTATTGTTGTATGAGAGGCATCATCATGTATATGAAATGGTAATGCCTAATCAGGGCCTCGAAGGATTTGAGCTTTTCCAACCAACACCTTGATCTTCACAAAAGATATTTCGCAGTCATTTGTCCAAAAAAATTATGCATATTTTGTTTGCAACGGAAAAAGTGGATGTGCTATTTTAGAAAAAGTTTCTATAAAGCATCTATAATAACCAGCACAACGGATACAGCTACGTACCTATGTGGGTGCCTTGGGTATGGGGAAATGCACTATTACCTCTACTTTGGCTAGATCAACTCGAATTCCGGCAGCCGAGAGAAAATGTCCCAACACTATTCCTTCTTCCCTCATCATATGACATTTCATTGTACTCAGAGACACACGGGTCTATTCACATATTTCGAGTACTTTTTCTAGATTCGCCAATTCTTCTTCGAATGAATTCCCATATGGGGTAAAATAATCCATATATATTTCAACATTGTCATTGACTAAATCAGAAAAAATACCCAAGATTTTCCTCTGGAGTGTTGCAGGTGCATTACACAAACCAAATGGGAGAATCATGTATGCAAAGGTCCCCCATTGGTGTGTAAAGGTTGTCTTATCTTGGTCCTCTAGGGATATCTTGATTTTATTATACCCACTAAACCCGTCTGGGAAGGATAAGAAATTTTTCCTAGCCAGGGTGTCCAGGACTTGGTCAATGAATGGCAAAGGGAAATGGTATTTTTGAGTTTCTTTGTTTAATCCCTATAGTCCACGCAGATCCACCATTTACCATTCTTTTTTAGAATGATAACTAGCGGGGACACCCATTGGCTGTCCGGGATGGGGTAAATGAATCCTACATCTAGTAATTTTTGAAGTTCATCCTTGACAATGTTCTTTAAGGCGGGATTCATTCTCCATTAGGGTTGTCTCACAAGATGACAATCTTCCTTAATGTAAATATCATGAGTAAATAAACTAGTAGGAATCCCCTTCATATCAGTATAATCCCAAGTGAAGGCTTCCTTATGCTTTCAAAGAAATTTTAGGAGCTATGATGTATGTGATTCTGAAATATTCAGGTTGATGTTGAGTGTTTTTTCCAGTTCAATTTCAATAGGAATACTATCATGGGATGAAGTTGTAGGGATGTTCTCAATTTCATCTTCTGGTTCAATATTTTCCTGTGTTTCATAGCTCATGGCAGATTCTAGAATCTAATGAGTTGAATCAAAAACAAAAGATGGGTCATTAATAAAAGTGTTAATGGTATCATCCTCAGTTTCTATTTTGAATTGAAGGGCCTACCCAATGGTAAGGATCAATCTAATTTGTACATTTTTAGGTTTGGATTCTTCCAGTGGTAGAGGTTTCCTCTTGGCTAATGGTTTCTTTGATGGGCTTGGTTCTGTAGGAGGATAGAGTGTGAGGTTCTTTGTGACCATCCCATTTGATATAACCATATTTCCAGATCGACACCCAATATAGGCATCCGTGGTTGTGAGCCAAGGTCTTCCCAAGATCAAGGGATGATCACTGGTTGGGGATCATGTTTGTAATACAAGGAGGTCCATGGTATAGTGCCATGAGTCTACCGAAATAGTAAAGTTTTCCAACTTCCCTACTCGTTTGATTGTAGACCTATCTTCTGATTCCAAGACAGTAGGGGTCGGCTTAATTTTTCTAAGACCCAATGCATTCATTGTTTCAGAGGTAATTTCATTTATGGAAACTCCCAATTCTAGTAGTATATTTGGGATTTCAACACCATTAATCTATACCATTAGAAGTGGATTCCCTTGGTCCCAAAATTTTACAGGCATGAATTTTCTAAGCATGATGTCAGAAAAGTTTCCCATCACATGGATGGTCAATGGATCCCTTGATTTCTTTACAGGTTTCTTAGAGGAGTATTATTTGAGAGTTTTTGCATATAGAGGTATGTCCCTCATGGCTTGGAGCAGGGGAATTTTAACAAACATATTTTTTAATTCCCCTAGAAAATAAAACTCTACTTGAGGGCTCTGTTTACTTAGGGAAAATCTTTCAGGAAATGGTGGATTTACTGGACGTCATTGGTTAATAGTAGGTTGAGGAGGTGTTTGATTTGCAATGTTTTGGTCTAGTTTAGCCCCAACTATTTTTGGTTCTAGTTCCATAACTTCACTTTCAACCTGTTCAATAATAACAGGTGAGGTTGGAGCATTCAATACCCACCCAGATCATAAGTTTATTTCGTTAAGCCTTGCAGTAGAAATTCTATATGATGGAAGGTTGCGAGTGTCAGCATGTTGACCCCCTTTATTGTTAAGATTTGGGTTGGGTTGGATAGGAATTTGACGTTAGAGGGGTGGATTAAATAGAGGTACATTGGAAGGCAAATGAAGTTGCTGATGTGGCATTGATTGGGGAAACTGTCTAGTAGGAGAGGGTCCATGCCAGTTCTTAGCCCATGGAGGATTCGAACTAGTCTGGAGAAACCACTATTGCCAGGCTTGACATTGATATTGAGACCATACTGGTGAAAAAGGTACGGAATGAGGACCCATATTAAAATTATTACAATACTGAGATGTGTCCTGAGGTATACCTGGATTCAGATTCAGTGGTCGGGGCTGCCATGTATTCTTCGGTCCCATGAAATACAGTTGATCCACCATGCTTTCTTCACTTGATCCCTAAAAAAATTCCTTCAATCATGGCAAGGAAGGGAACGAGTTGGTTGCATGGGCCTGTTCAAAAATTCCACAGGCTTCAACTGTGTTCAATGGCCATTCCCTCAACAGATGTTTCTTTTTGCACTGAGGGAAAAATATAGCCATTGTCTTCTCCAACTCCATTTGCTTCTGCTTTGCTTGCAAGGTGTCCATCTAGGTAGATAGTGTACTTATGATATCAGTCCTTAGGTTATCCAGTACATTTCTAATTTCCGCCTTTGTGACCCCTCCAACGAAATTTTTTGATGATCAAATTCCTTGTCCATTTCTTGCAGCCCCTCATGAATGTTGGATGTACAATCCGTAGATAGTATCTAAGTCTTGCTTTGATATTTCCCCCTTTCCTACTATGTTTAAAAGCTGCAGAGAATCTTCCCTTAGTGCCCAGAGAAGGATTATCTTCAAAATATCTTTGTATAGGTCACTATGGCCTCACCTCTACATTATATACTTAAATCGCTAGACACTATATTCAATATTCTCTCCTTCCTTCTGGAAAAACTTAAAATCTCCTCCTTGATATCATGGGATTTACAGAAATCCTGGTATTTCTCCAAAAAAATTTCCTTTTGCATCCCATGATGAGATATTATATCCCCTTAAACCCATGAAACATCACAGGGTTTTCCCTTTTAAGGTAGTAGTGAATATCTTTAATTTCTAAGCATCAACGATATAGTCGTACCCCCAATAGAAAATATAAAATTCAAAGAGAAATGTATTAGGGTCCTTAAAGGAAAGCCCTTGAAAATTAGGAAAAGTTGTTAAAGGTATGGGCTTAGTTTGTGCATCACCTTTGATGTCCCTAATTGGGAAATCAATAGAGGAATTTGTAGTTGCCATAAATATCCTCCAATACTCACTTATGATTTCAACTAGTTATATAACTGATATTTGGGGTGATTCAATTGTAGGAGGTTTCACATCACTTCCTCGGTCTTGTGGTGATGCAAACTCCTTCAAAAGTTCCTCTTCCCTATTATAATTTCTCAATTCCTCAGATCCCCTAGTCGCAATTTCTTCTTCTTCTGCAAATGATAGGGGTGTTTCTTCTACTGATACTTTGTTTACTTCTTCCTCTGCCATTGGAAGGGTACTTTCTGGTACCGTGGATGGAATTGGCTACACAACTCATTGCCCCTTGGACTTCATTTTAATCCTTACCCAGACATCAACATGAGAAGATGCTTCTGATTCAGCTTTTGCAATGATCTCTTAGATATAAGTATTCCTTCCGAGATATCTTCCTTTATTTAGGGGTATTCCTCTTCCCCTCTTATTCAGATCCTTGTTCATGCAATTGGTGAGAAGAAATCATTAAAATAACAGCAATGCTCAGGACCTGGAGCAAGACAAAATAATTTTCTCCCGAGGATGAGAGATTGGACTTAAGAAGAAAATCAAACAAAATTAAAACAAATGAAAGTTGGGTTCAAGAAGAAAATCACACAACCTGAAAAGTTAAAGTTCAGGACTTGAAGTAGTGTAGTCAAATACCCTCTCTAGGACGAGAAATTGGGCCCTAAGGTTGGATTCAAACAGAGAATCACACAACTTGAAAAATTAAAGTTCATGACCTAAATTAGGGTAGTCAAATACCCTCCCAAGGACGATAAATTGGCCCCTAGTAAAACAATCGGAACGGAAAACAACAGAAATAAGAAAAGGAGAACACTATGCTCAGGACTTAGAGCATGGTAACAAATTTCGTCCCTAAGATGAGATATTGATCCTTGGATCAATGTGGATCGTATTCTTGCACCTTATTAGCCTTCCCTGGCAACGGTGCCAAAATGTTGGTGTCCGAGTGTGAATGAACTATTCAACCCTTTTCCACATTAATTTATCAATCTGAGTTCGTACATTATTTCAAGGTAGCACATAAGGTATATGCAAGAGCAATGGAAAAATATAACATTAATCAGAGATTTAAAAACTGAAATAAACAAGGATGACTGCAGTAGTAATTAAAGATAAAGTGTAGAGTTACAAAAGCATTCACAAAAATTTAAAGAAAAGTACCATAACAATAGTTAAAATGTACAAACAGAAATGCGAGAACAATAGACAGAAATAACACAACACCTGATCAGAAGAGTGGCCTCAACTCTCTGACCAGGGTTGTGATGGATTCACAACTTACAGATAGAACAAAAAAATGGCTTGCATTCAATTAATTAACAATATTCTGTTACAAACTTGATCTCTTGCATGGCTAACCTGATTCACAACCTTGAAACCCCTCTTATACAATTGTTCAAGAAACCCTGTTTCTCAAATCAGACAACTAATGTCTACAAATATACAATTGTTAAGATGACCAAACCAATTGCCGAGAGAAAATAAGAAAGATATGGAATTGGTCTGGAATCTGGTATGTTGTTATGATGATATCGAAATAGTGTTTTAAACTCGGAGTTACTTCGGTGATCTACAGATACAGCCGTTTTACCATTGCATCTATGTAAATGATAGAATTAGTAACTTGCGTAGGCAAAATCCTCATGAACATTATTTCATTAATTAAACATTATAGATAAGAAAATGGAAGGTGGTTTACCTTTTGCATTAAACCATTTAATGAATATTAATGATATAAAGAAGTGAAAGGGTGGGTGAAAATGGAGGGGAAAAGTATGTAGATTTGGTACCAAACACACTGTTTGGATGTCTATTTTACCGCTCTTATGTGGTTTGCGTGGTTTAGGACACACTCTCCCTATCAACATGGCCATGCTCTCTCCAAGGATCCGAGTACCTTTCATTCATTTTTGCTCTCCCCTCCGTGACAATCCTATCAAGAAGTAGATATCAGAGACTTCTATCTCCAATTCCTGGTCATAGATGATGAATTTCTCTTGCTCAATATCCCATACCTTGATCAAGTATCTCAGCAACTCTAATTGAGATCTCAGACATGGGGTCATGAAAAAATTAAGGAGCCCGCAGTTCCTCAGAGCATATAAGCATGCATCATCCTCCATGGCCTATGAATCTTCTTCCCCATGCTCTCACTCTTTCCATTCTATTTCCATTACAACCGTTGATTCTTCGTGCAAAACAAAATACAAATCTCCATAAGGCATATTGTTAAAAATTGAATCAATTTTGACAAGAATTTTTGGAGAAAACTTTTAAAAAAATTATGCACGTCATTCTGCGCAACTATTTTTTAAACAACATCACCAAGCGATGCTTTCCCTATGTAAAAATTGCAGAGGTCGGCGCAGCTCCGTGCTGAGAACCAACACCCACCGCTGTGGATATGATTTTTTTTTAAATCTTCCACAAAATACATGAAGTCATGCAAACATATGAAAAATGAATGAAAATGTAGGGGAAGTTCATGGCTCTTACCTAAAAGAAGCAGATTCATCAATGGCCTCCTGGATTGCTTGTAGTCACCTTCCCAAATTCACAGTGAAAACCAGTGAAAGTGCTCCCAAGAAAGTGAAAGGTACAAGTAATTTTTTTTTACTATTGAGTTATTTTATAACCTTTTCTAACCCTAATTAGGTTTTTGGACACATTTTCAATTATTTTTTATTAATTTTTTCTCGAAAATGGGTTTTACGTTTGTTTCTTGTGCAACAATAGGTCCTAAAACTAGGAACAATGAGGAAACGAGTTGTATTTTATTACTTTTTTGGACTCGGTAAAAACAAGAAAATGTGTAGTATCCCAAAAGGGAAAATGTAGTAATACTAAAACAAAATATAAGAACTACAGCAAAGTAAAAAAAAAAAAATCTATATACACATCAGAATGCACAAAAATAGCTGGGCCATTTTATTATTCTTGGAGGTGAAAAAGCAAGTACAACAGTGCTCAAAATATGAGACACTCAAGCCACAAGGGTGGCTTAGAATGACCCTGCAATGATATCCCAAGAGGGAATACATAATTTCTGCTCCACTGTAAGGTAAACTCTGTTGTCCCTGTTACAACTGTAGGAACTACAACTTCTTGAAAGATAAAAACTTAGATCTAGGTAGAATGGGAGCTCTGATGATGCTAAAATTGTAGATCTGGGCTCTGTGATGGACTCCCAAAATAACCCAGAAGAGATTTCTCAGATCTGCAAGTATAAGAAAACCACCCTTTTAGGGCTTCACATGTATGCTGCTGGGAATGTAGATTTGAAGCTAGATCTGATGATATGATTGCTGAAATGATGCAAAATCATATCTATGCAAGAAGGGTTGGTCCCTTGACTAGATCCTTGGGCTAAAATCTCAAGATCTATCTCATCCAATCTCCTCCACTGAAAATATCTATTGTAGGAACAACAACTTCAAAAAATTGTGTTGTCAGAGAGGGGGGCTCCTTAGCCTACTCCTAGATGTGTCAAATCATCTCTTGAGTGATGGAAAAAATAGATCCAATGTGAGGAGGTTATCCCTCACAGGATTTACAGCTGAAGTACTGGAAACTTCCTTCCTCCAATAGATCTACAGGACTAAACTGCGCAATCCTTGAAGGGACTGATGCTGCATGGAGGTAAAAAAAAATGGCTTGAATGCTAGATATAGATCTACTACTACTGAAAGGCTGGATCTGAAGAACAAAGTGTAGGATGAATCCTCCACTGGTTTCCTATCTGAATGCTAGAACTACCTCCTGAAGATGGCACTAATTCCTGATATGGACTGAATAACAATCCTCTTCCTTAGAGATCACTTAATGAAAGAGGTGGGATTCCCGATTGGGAATTCCCTGCAAAATCTGCTAAATAGCCCAATTCTGCATAGAAATGTCCTAAGACAAATATAGATCTAAACAGATCAATAAATGAATAATCAAAATCATGCCTTCCTTTTTGCCTTCACCTTCATTATATGCATGAGCCTTCCATATCCTGGGCCTACTCCAAATCTGCGCTATACATGTGGACATAGTCTCCATGTTTGACTTCGTTGTAGCCTCATGTCCTCCATCATGTTCAAATGGGGTGATCACCCTCTCCATCACATGTGCATTAAATGCACCACTTCCTCCACTATCTTATCATAAGTGATTCATGATATTCTTTGAATGCACTATGATCTTAGTTGATCTTATCAAATATCCTCATGATTTTATATTTAAGATGCATGATCTTATTTGATTGATTCATCCTGCATAATCTATCTCATAAATGAGACATGATCTCCATTAATGGAGTTGCTCCACTACTCCATGATTCTAGATAATATAAAATAACCACATACACACATTAAAAGTGGATTTTATTCATATTTGAGGTTTGTGGGTCCCTCCACCCTTTTATTTACTTAATTTATTAAGAAAATCAACAACTCTAATATCCCAAATATGATGTGAAAATTTTGGAATATTACAGTCCCCCCCAGCAAAATGTTGCTTCTCCTCAAGCAACTCCAAAACTAGATGCAAAGCCATCTATTCCCCTCCAAATGGCATCCACATAGGGAAGGCTTCCTCCATTTGTTGCAATGTGTTATGCATGTTTGGTTCGAAAGTTGTCTTTCAAAAATGTATAGAATGACCTCCAACTGCATGGTAAGATGTCCTCCTTCCATCATGAAGTACCAAGTGACAACCATATGATGTCCAACATCATCATTAATACATGAGATACATAAAATAAAGTGTCTCTTTCCATAAAGGAAAAGCTCCAACTCACAATACATCTCTACATCCCATGCTTTGTGAATTTCACTAAGCATTGATATGCTCTCATCCTTAGCCCTGTTGGCCTTGTTGGATCCAAGAATCATTCCAATGTTATGAAAAATAAGAAGGGAAGGATTTATATGGGTAGACAAATATTTCAAACCATATTCTCCTAATAGTAGCCACCGGAGTAAGGCCCTTTGCTGGCATCCTCCATCCCCTCCATGTAAGATGTTCAAGCCAAACTCTCCCATAAGAAACCAAAGAAACAAGACATATTTTTTATTTCTCTCCTCATCATGTGCATCATGGAGTAAAAACATACTAACAGACATGTGGAATGTCACATCAGCCCAATACAAAAGAACACCATCAACACACATCATGAGAGCATCATGCCAAGCTTTACCCAATTCAAAACATATAGACATTGGAGATGTCATGTGGTGGCCAAAATCTCTCAAAGGAAACCAAAATTAACATACCCTCTTTTGCTGCATTTTATCATTGATACACAAGGCATGAATCAGAAAAATATGAGCTATTGGGTGGTAACAATACTCACCCAAGAGTAGCGAGCACAACCATGCCTCCTTCTTCATTTCATAAGTGTTTTTCAAGGCATGGATAAAAGAAATAGGAGCCTTTAGGCAGTGACAAAAATCTCCCAGGGGAAACCAACGTAACCAAGCTTTTTGTCCCATGTCATAAATCTGCAAGTGGTCATGCAACCCCTTTCTTATCATCCTCACCCACTCTTCCCAATGTGGATAATGAATGATGTGCTGCATAATCATGGTATCCTCCCTTTGTAGAATACCATCCTTCCCAAACTACTGAAGAAGTTTTCACTTCATGAAATGTTGAAGTGCACCTCCAATGAGATCTCTCAGTGACATTCTCTCTTCACCAAAGGCCCTCCAAAACCAAAGAATTTTTGGATCTGCTGGAGGTAGAAGTCTCTCTTTGAGCGGTGAGATGCTCATTGAGAAAGGGTCATCTAGAAAGGAGAAAAGATTCCTCATCTCAAGATGTCTACCATCTACCATATTTACCTCCATTACTTCATGAGTGAAGTCACCTTAAGAATGTTCCAAGAATGATGGGCTCTCTTCATTTTCACAGCTACTAAGTGACAATGCTGTAGATTTGCATGTTAATACATGTGTTGTCTCAAAGCAAGGTACAATACTGATCTCACAACTAGTTATTGTACATAGGATCATGTCCATCCCATTTTATGAAACTCTACACTCCAACTCAAAGGGTTGAATATAGCTCAACAATGATGAATTGGAATAGTTCTTAATCTCCTCCTTGATTAGATCAAGGGTCCTTTGCACTGTGATATGTTGCTGCCTCAAATCAACATTTTGTTCTAACCCTTGGTTATGCATTGGACTTGATGGCATGTCCTCATAAGTTTCAATAATATCTACTTAAACAATATGTGATGAATTTTCATGCATACCTTGGATCAACTGATGTGTGGAAACCTCTTGCCAGAACACAATAGTTCTTCCAACTGGGACAATAGTGTCTCCAACTGCTGGTAAGAGTGATGGCTGCTCTTCTCCAAGTGTACCAGCACTGGAATCCTCCTCCTCTTCCTCATGCATCTCCTGAATCATGCATGGGACTCTATATGTCAAGAGCTCAAAAATATCATGCAAAGTTTCAAGTGTCCCTTCTTCGAATGAAAGTACTTCTGCAGCTGGTGGTGAATGTAGTGACTTCTTGTCCGGAGTGACAATATTGACATCCTCCTTTGTTTACTTAGGGAATTCACTCTGCGACATATCTCTGGTTTTCTCACATCAAATTCCTTCCTCAAATTGTGAAATAAATCTGAATATTTAGTCACCTTTGCATGCTCCATGTGACCAAACCACTAATCATTGGATTCATTTAAAAGATGAAGTTCTGCAATTTGGACAACCTCTTCTTCAGCTACAATATGTAGCCTGAAAAAATTATCTAACTCTCTCCTCCAAGCCTTAACAATTCTTCAGGAAGATCCATAAAATGTAGGCAAATAGAATCTATTATGCCTCTTTCTTCTTTTGATGCTATATGATCCTCTTTCTTCTTTGATTTTGAAGAATTGTTGGAGAGTTAGCTTCTCCTTGAATGCTCTATACTATGATTTGTACTCTTAAAGATATATAATGAGAGTCTCATGAGTCTCAGGTTCATTCCTTTCTTCATTTCTACACCTTTCAACTTCTCCAAAGAAAGTGGGCATAGTGGATCTATGAGGAGATCTAGGATTCTCCGGTTTTATTTTTTTCTAATAGGAAGTGCTTGGACCTTCCTCATCACAACTTCTTATTACATTTTAATTCTTTTCTTCCTTGTTTATTGGATTGACCTCCTTGGAGAGATCTTGCATGGATCTAAATAAATGAGTGGCAAAATTTCAATGCTCCATGATAGATCTCATCTATTTGCTTCTTCTTCTGATGTAAAAGATGAAATTTCCATAAGCTGAGCCAAAGATCATGCTTTGATACCACTGTAATATCCCAAAAGGGAGAATGCAATAATAATAAAACACAATATAAGAACTGCAGCAGAGTAAATAATAAATCTATATACACATCAGAATGCACAGAAATAGCTAAGCCATTTTATTATTTTTGGAGGTGAAAAATCAAGTACAACAATGCTCAAAATATGAGACACTCAAGCCATAAGGGTGGCCTAGAATGACCCTGCAATGAAATCCCAAGAGGGAATGCATAACTACTGATCTTCTGGAAGGTAAACTGTGTTGTCCCTGCTAAAACTGTATGGACTACAACTGCCTGAAAGATAAAAAATCAGATCTAGGTAGAATGGGAGCTCCAATGATGTTGAAATTGTATATTTGGGCTCTGTGATGGACTCCCAAGATAACCCATAAGAGATTTCTCAGATTTGTAAATATAATAAAACCACCCTCTTAGGGCTTCACATGTATGCTGCTAGGAATGCAGATCTAAATTTACATCTGATGATATGATAGCTGCAATTATGCACAATCAGATCTATGAAAGAAGGGTTGATCCCTTCACTAGATCCTTGGGTTAAAATCTCAAGGTCTAGCTCCTCCAATCTCCTCCACTGAAAATATTTGTTGTAGGAACAATAGCTTCAGAAAAATACACTATCAGAGAGGGATGCTCCTTTTCCTACTGCTAGATGTGTCAAATCATCTCGTGAGTGATCGAAACAATAGATCTAATGTGAGGAGGTTATCCCTCATAGGATTTCCAGCTCAAATACACGAAAATTCCTTCCTCCAATAGATCTACAGGACTGAACTGTGCAATCCTTGAAGGGACTACTGCTGCATGGAGGTAAAACCCAATGGCTTGAATGCCAGATATAGATCTATTGCTCCTGAAAGGCTGGATATGAAGAACAAAGTGGTAGGATGAATCCTCCACTAGTTTCCTAGCTGAATTCTAGAAACAACCTCTTGAAGATGGCACTAATTCCTGATATGGAATGAAGAACAATCCTCTTCCTTAGATATCACTCAAAGAAGGTGGTGGGATTCCTGCTCGCGAAAACCCTGCAAAATCTGCTAAATTTCCCAAGTATACATAGAAATTTCCTAATACAAATCTAGATCTAAAAATATCAAGAAATGAATAATCCAAATCATGCCTTCCTTTGTGCCTTCACCTTCATTATATGCATGAGCCTTGCATAGCCTGGGCCCACTCCAAATCTACGCTTTACATGCGGACATAGTCTCCATGTTTGACTGCATTGTAGCGTCATGTCCTCCATCATGTTCAAATGGGGTGATCACCCTCTCCATCACATGTGCATTAAATTCACCACTTACTCCACTATCTTATGATAAGTGTTTCATGATCTTCTTTGTGTTCGCCACCTATAAAAATTTGTCATACCAAATGGTGGCTAAATCATTTTTTAAGCCTTTAAGAAATAATTTTATGGCCAAATTGTTAGTTCTTAAAGTCTTATGAAGTTAAATAATCCTTTAGTTAATCTTCAATGCTGTTTCCCTCATAATCCTGAAAAATCTGTTGTTTGCCTAAAGAAGACTACTTAAAAACCCATTTACCCCTTCATTTTACCCCTCCTTCCACTCATAAATAAACCTCCATTTTCATCCCCTTTTCCTCCATAAAATTCCCTCCATAAGCCTCATTTAACCTTCAAATTCACTCCAATACCCTTTTAAAACCATTTAGTCTCCTTCCATTTGGTTAAAAAAACTCCTTTTCCTTCTACCGAAACCCTCAAATTGGCTTAAAAACCCTGTTTTTTTGCCTAAAAACACTTATATTACATTTTATAGAACTTTAGCCCCTGAGGGCTTAACTCATATAACCCCCACTTCTCATAAGACCGGTAGCCCCACAACCGAGCTCTAAGGGCCTCAAAATCGTTCCCAAACCCTCATTTTCTTACTTTCCTTTGGTATTTCATAAACTTGTCGGTTTAGTGTTTGGTCAAATATTGACCATTGATCTAAACAGATCAATGACCCTCAATCCTCCTCCCACCCATTTTATTTTCTCCCATACCTTTCCTCATTTTTTATTTCCACCTCGAGATCTAATCTCAACCATCCATTTAATAGATCTAACGGCCAAGATCTTTAACCCGGCTCTCTTTTATATTCCTAGAGGCCCGACAGTGGAATTCTTCAATAAAGATCCACCGTTGATATTTTCAGATCGACGACCCTCATCATGCCCAATATCCACCCAATTCATTTCCTCACATTTCCTTCATTTCTTTGAGAAGTAATCTAGACCGTCCATCATGAAGAATCAACGATCAGAATGAAATCCGATAGGCCCAAATTCTGTCGGGACCTACCTCCACCTCGTAAAACACCCGCCCAGTAAAATTACAATGCATGTACTCCACTACCTTCCTGATGCGCAAATTTCCCCATCGTGTGTAATCTGCACCATCAGATCTGCACCCATTCATTCGACGGCTCACATCACATTTCGCATTTCTTTTGCATCTGGGTTTAATGCCCCAAAAAATTTCGAAACAGGTAGTTTTAAAAGGGATGCGTGTCAGGAAGTGACACATATCGCATTTTTTTTTAAAGATTTTTGAAACCAACTTTTAGCCACGCGAAACGAACAGTTTTTCCACCTTACCACCCTCTTCTGCAGTGTGTTTGTTTGTTGATCCTGGCCATTGATGGATTTCATCCAATAGTCCTGACTTAACACGACCCCGAACCTTTTTACCATTTGCCTCAGTTCTCAAATGCCTCATTGATTGATCTCAGCCATCAGTCATTTAAATCTAACAACCCAGTTTTCATTATAACCCCAAGCCATCACTCTTCCCCTTTGCTCTGAAAGACCCCATCAGAAGATCTTAGCCGTTTATTATTTTAATCGAGCAGCTCATATTACATCTAACCCCCAACTCTTTATCCCTTTTTTTTTTTTCTCCCGGCGTTTTATCGAGGCTCCTCCACCATCGATCTCTGAAGATCGATGGTCTTGATACATTTTCCTCCATTCTGTTATAACATTCCCCCCCTCCCCCCCCCCCACATGATAAATCTCCTGATCGATCTCAACCGTTGATCAATATAGATCAACGGCCCGGACTTAATCTCCCCACCGTTTACCCAACCACCCCTTGATTGACCCCAACAAATGATATGGACCAATGGATGTTTTCATCCAATGACCACAATTAATTTTTACCTCCAAAACAACCACTAACCTATTTTCATCAGGGTTTTCTTAATTTTGGTTTGTTTGTGTAGGTTTTAAGGTTTCTCAACTATTTTAAAAGAAAATTAAGGGTCGGAGATGACAATCCCCCGGCCATTATCCATGAAGAAAAGGATCTGCAAGGTTTGAATTATCATTTTACCTATGACTCATGAGCACTGGTAACATTATAAAACCATCTGCATGCCTGTAAAAGCAACCGAACATAGTAAACCTTAATTATACAAAGAGTATCAGTGTCAAAGGGTGATATCACAGCAGAGATAAAAAATTAAACGTTTTAACACAATTTTGAGGGATTAAGTCATAAATTAAACTATCAAAGGACTAATCCACATAGTTAAAGATAGTATGAAGACTTGAAGACAAAAAGTAAGCCTAATTAGGCCTAAAACACAGATCAAAAGCAAATTAACAGTTTTTAAGGGAAAAACAATGAGATCTATTAGTGCGAGAAGCCTCCAGTCCCACATAAGAGGCTAATTGAATCCTCTCCAGCTACCAAAAGCCACCTATAGCCTCACAGAAATCAAAGAAGGCATAGTTATTGCCTATTTTCAAATATATTTGCCTAAAGACAGCTGAACAGTTAATACAACCACAGAAACTTATTACAACTGTCAACAGAGTTATTATAAAGATAAGAAACAACCCTGAAGTCAATTTTCTCGTCCATTAAGCCTAAAAAAGTAGAAAAGAGTTTTGAAATAGAGATATAGATAGAATTCATTCCTGCCTTATGCCTTGCATGATTTTGAAGGCTAGGAATTTCATTAATTGTGGAATTAATGATACTTGAACCCTAGGAACTATTCCACCTCCTCATTTTCTTATAAAATCTCATTGAGGAGCACATTGTAAAAGGTTGGTCTCTGGATATCTATAGCATGTAAATAGTTTTTTGAAGCTGCTAAAGCTCTATCTGTAATTGAAGATACATAAGCTGAGATGAGAAGTTTGAAGCTGTAGAAACCTACTGGACTTGATGATTGTAACTGGTTTGAACATAAAATACAAGTTGATTTATGGGATCCTGGTGTATGTCAATGGTGATGTGTTTCTTATTGTAAATTTTTATTTTCTTTTTGTTTCCATTCTGTCCACTTTCTCTGATAAAGAACAACAAATATAGAGTTAGGATTTACTCCCACAAGTACCCTACTCTTACTGATAAGATTTATTGTTGAGCCTCAAAATTGTGCTTCTTTTCATCTTACTTTACCTCATTTTCCTTTGACCATTGATATCCTAGACCCAATTGATCAATGAATTTAGTTAAAATTAATTTTAGAATGATTTACATGACTGACTTGCTAAATTTTGTGATTTTTTCCATTGTAAAGCATTTTGACCAGAACTAGCTGCAGAATGCAGACATTCCGTAGCTAACCGGAAATTCTGCAGCTGTCTTCACGTTTGGGTATGTTCCAGGTGGCCTCTCAATAAAAACCACATATGGGCATAATCCACGTCATGTCTACATTGTTCGTTGATCACCATGAAGGAAGAAACGGATTCTGGATATGGTTTTGATACGTGGGAACACATTTAGGAAGGCAGACTTCTATTAGGACTGTCTCAGTCCAGATGTCCTTTTCATTTTTACGTTGCCACTTCAAGAGTCCTAATGTGATTTCGATAAGGAAAGATAATGCTCCTGGAATTGTTGCAAGTCTTGTTATGTATATTTGTTATATAAACACTTGGGAAACCGAGAGCTAGGCTAGATTTTGTTCTAGATTTTGCTTAGATTCTGTGCTACATTTCTGAAGACGCAGAGTGCTCTGTTCAAGTTATTTCACTTTTAATGAAGCATACATTGTTGTTTTGAAAGCGTTGATTTGATTTGGAGTTAGATTCCGTCAGGTGGTAGAGGGCCCTTGTCTCTTGCACGGATTTATTTGCGTAATTTAGATAAGTATTCTAGCTACCTTTACGTTTTTGAATTTGAATTAGTAGTTGTTTTCATTAGCTACTGTGGTTATACTCATTGTAAAAACTCTTCCAAAAGAAGAAGCTCTTCCAAAATATTATAATGATGAATGGGAAATGGCTATAGTATTGTAGGGTTTAATTGTAGTCTCTTTTATTCACCATCACAGTTATACTTATGCTCAACACTCTTCCAAAAGAAGAAGCTCTTCCAACAAATCCTTATACTGTCTTAAGCATGATTGTGATCTTTAACGTTTTAGTTGTGTGTTTTCACTAAGTACCATAGTTGTTCTTGCTCTTAAATGCTTGTCAAAAATATCATAATGATGGGTAGGAGATGACTATGATATCTTAGTTTTTCATTGCTTTCAGTCTTTATGTTTGCATTTGCACTCAATTACACAGTCAGGATTGTTCTAAAAACTCTTCCAAAAGAAGGAACTCTTCCAAAATACCAATCATGATGGACAAACAGACTGTATAATTCCATAGAATAATGCATGATAGCTTAGGTAGGATGATCCGGAGTTTAATTGCACTTAATTCATGCTCAGTTATTTTGTTTTAAGTTTGATAATGACTTGTAGTTCAGCACTGTTTTAGGTTAGTGACATTTTAGGTTTAGTTGTAGTTCAACTCATTGCATTTGCACTCCATATTCATTTTTCATTCACTACATATTAGATTACTTTAGTTGTTAAGATTAACAAAACAGCCTTCATTATTTACAAACCTCTTCTTGTTCTAAAATCCATAAGTGATTCATCACCACATGAACAGAAGACAATATCATTTTAAGGCCTGAAGTACTTCTGCAATTTCCCTATCATCTCACAAACAAACATTTCCTCAAAAGACACTTTCAAAAATCCATAACCTTTGAGTGAAGTTTAGTGTCATTAAACTAAGTTGCAGAATAGAGTTAGGAACTAGCTTTAGAGTAGAAGATCTTATGATGGTATAAATGTTTTATTCCAAATTTGCTTCAGAAAATCTCTAATCAAGGACAAAATGTTGCATCATTATAAGTTAGTTGTTTAAACTGTTTAGTTAGGAAGATTTGCATACTTAGTTGACCATGTCTCAAGCTCTCTCAAATGCCTTTGATGAAAGAATTTGACAAGTTTAGTTTTAGTTTTGAATCATTTGTTTAAAAGTCATTATCAAGCTTTATTTCTACTTAGTCATAGTTTAGATTTGATTCTGCTTTAGTGTTTGTAATTACATTTGACATTTGTCATAAACCAATTAGGCTTCACTCTGTTTTTAATCATTAGTTCTTTTCCATTAGCTTTCTAGTCATTTTTCCTTGTGAACATAAAACTACCAAAAGACCAAAAACATTAGAAATCATCACAAAAAGACCAAAAACATCATAAAATACTACACACAACGCATTAAGAAACAAACACCTAGGTACACATGTAAATACACTAGACTTGACGGGATTTACCAAGTGAATTGACAATTAAATGAGCTACGATTTGAGAACTAGATTGAGACCAAGCATTTTGGCGCCGTTCATAGGCGGTGAAAACTAGGTAACCTTTGTTTCTTAGCATCCAAAAACAATTATATGCGTAGGGAGAGAGATTCGAGGTATTGCATAAACAACAGGCGAGGTTGGTTGAGCAACCTTGTTTCATCCAGATCCAGAGCTAGTACACCTTCAACTCAAGCCCATCTTCCATCCTCTTCTGATCATGGACTTCTAGAAGATCTAAGGTCAAATATTCCATTAGAGAAACCTTCCACTTCATCCACTGAACCTGCCATAGAAGAAGATCTAAAAACTCATGTTAGGGACACAAACCTTTCCACTTCCACAGGAGAGTCAACCATGGCAGAAGAAGGAGGAGGAGGTTTTTTGTGGAAAACACATATTTGGAGGTAGATGTAGAGGAGAAGAGGAGGTGAGAGTGCAAATGGAGGAAGAGGTAGAATAGGAAGCTCTTTGGGTTCCACATAATAGATGAAAGAAACGATACAACTATGATGGGCATTTGCCTAAATACTTCCACATTTCTATGGACTTAAAGCCAGAAGATCATGAAACTTTCTTATTCGGATTTGAAGTGCTATGTAGAACTTATGACTACTTGCAAAGATGTCAAACGTCACTGATGGCTTTGAAGGGAGCAACATTGAGAAGTGGGTTTATGAGTCTAATCGGTAGTTCTATTAGAACATGGGAAGACATGAAACAAGCATTTCTAGAGAGGTATTTGGATTACTGTATGCCAGTCAACCATAAGGAGGAAGTGTTTAAAATGTTACAAAAAGAGGATGAAAATTTGGAAGATTTTTTGGAGAGGTTTAACTATAACATCAAGAGGGAAAAAATGGAAAACTTAGATCAAGACACTTTGAAAGCTCTCTTATTGAAGACAATTAGGGATGAATGGTTAGATATCCTTAACATTATGGGAAAAGGGGATATATCTCAGCTCACATTACCTGAAATAGCTGAATTATGTATCAACCTTTCAAGAGGGAAATGCAAAAAGAAGCATCGAAAAGGTCAAGAGATCTTTGCTCTTGCAAGGCAGTAAGTACATAAGGACAGTAAGTAGGGCAGAAATAGGACATATGCTTGATGAATTCAAATCTGATATCTTAGGGAGTCTTAGTGAACAAATAGACACCCTTAAGATACAAAAAAGCAAAGAAATTTGAGATACGATGCCTTAGCGATCTTGTCCCCCAAATGTGAAAGAAACATGCCTTGAGTGTGTCCTTTGGATGTAAAAGTTGTAGAAACCTGTGTCATTTGATGCAGCATTAAGCCACGAAATTGTCCTTTTCTTCTCAGTCTCAAAGTTTGTCTTTGAGAAACTCCTATGATTCCACGGAGTCTCTACGATTTTGTATCTGAATACCTTGGTAGGGACCACCAGTTACAAGGATTCCATGATCAAATGTATAATCAACCTCCACCTTGGAATTCTTGGCGGCAACCTTGGCCCCAATTTCAAAATCAATCTCAATATTGTAGACACAAAAGGTACAAAGTCCCTATGGAAGATACTCTCCATACTATCAGTATCCACCATCCTATCCACCATACCCACATTTTTATCCTCAAAATCTTCAACAAAATTTTCAACAAAATCCTCAACAACATCATCAAAATCAACCACATCAAAATCAACCACTTTCATTACCATTTCCTCAAAAATCAAATCAATTTCCGGCTCAACCCATACCAAACCCCAATAATAAGAACCCTTAGAATACATACATGATAGAAGGCCAACAATTTCCAACTTATTTAATCACTCCTTTAGACCTTAGTGATGTTAAACTGAGGTCTGGAAGGATACTTGAAAAGAGGAAACCTTCTGTGATCATACAAGAACAAGATAATTATGAGGAAGAATCCCTACGGGTGAATAAAAGTCTTGAGGAAGACACATCCTTTCAAGACCCACACATTGAAAAACTAAAACAAAAAGATCCAATAAATCCAACTCCTGTATTAGAGCAACCATCTACATCTACTTCTATACCTCCTTTTCCAAAAATATTACAAATTGATAGAGGTGTAGAAAAACAAATCATGGTGCCTAATTATGATTTCTTAGATGAGGTGAGAAATGTTTGCATTAAAATTCCATTATTACAATCCATCAAAGAAATCCCAATTTTAGCCAAAAACAATAAAGGAGTTGAGTATGAAGACAACAAAGAAAAAGAATAAGAGAAACGAAAATTCAGCGGTGGCATCCCTTAGGGTGGTTCTTATGATGGGAAAAATTACCATGCAGAAGTATGTAGATCCAGGAAGTCCAATTGTCAAGACACATATAAATGGGATAGAAATTCCAAACACATTGATTGACTTAGGGGCTGCTATCAACATTATGAGTAGACAGACTATGGAACAGTTAAAAATTCCTAATCTTCTCTTTACACCCACACTATTACAATTAGTAGATAGATCTGTGATCAAACCAGATGGGGTAATAGAATACATTCCAGTGTCCCTAGATTCTTGGGAATACCCTGTGGATTTCATGATCCTAACTCCTAAGAATAATATAGGAGGCCATCCTGTTATATTAGGAAGACCTTGGTTGGCTACAGCTGATGCTTTTATTAGTTGTAGGTCCGGTGATATGTATATCTCTGATGGTAGTTCAAATAAGAAATTCATTTTGTATCCTGCAGCTAGGACAATTACAGATCTAGATGACACTCAATGGATAGAGGATGAAGAAGATTTACAACCACTCTTCACAATTTCAGAAATTAGTGAAGATAATCAAATTTTGAATAATCTAGAAAACTTTGAATCCTCTCCAGAACACAAACATGAATCATTTCAAGAGGGATCCAATATTGAGTTTTTGTCATCTAGGCAGATGTCTCTTCATTCTATGGACAAATTTGGCAGCTCTATAAGTGAAATTTTTCCAGGCAAAACCTTGAACATAAACAAAAACCTAGAAAAATCTCAACAAGAAGAGTTAGTCAAAGTATTACAGAGACATTCTTCTGCTTATGCATGGGAATACACTGACATGAAAGGGATAAGTCCCAAGACTTGTACTCATCACATCTATATAGAGGCAAATTGCAAACCAATCAGACAGCCTCAAAGACGGAGAATCCAAATCTTAGGGAAATTGTCAAGGAAGAATTGCAAAAATTGTTAAATGTTAATTTCATCTATCCTATTTCAGATAGTCAGTGGGTTTCTCCTTTAGTAATTGTGCCAAAGAAAAATGGAAAATGGAGGGTGTGTGTTGACTACCGAGAACTGAATAAAGCTACTCTTAAAGACCATTTTCCCTTACCTTTCATAGATCAAGTATTAGATACATTAGCCGGCAAAAAGTACTTTTCATTCCTAGATGGGTTTAGTGGTTACAATCAAATCCAAGTAGCACTTGAAGACCAAGACAAAACCACATTCACCTGTCCTTGGGGTACCTATGCTTACCAAGTATTGCCATTTGGATTATGCAATGCACCTGCAACATTCCAAAGGGCAGTATTAGGAATTTTTTCGGATCTAATACATGACTGTGTAGAGGTGTACATGGATGATTTCACAATTTACGGGAACACATTTGAAGAGGCTTTAGAAAACTTGGAAAAAGTCTTAAAAAGATGTCAAGAAGCAAACCTTTCACTTAGTCATGAAAAATGTTTTATGATGTTTACTGAAGGTATTGTTTTAGGACACCATATTTCAGGGGATGGGATTAGAGTTGATGAATCAAAAGTTGAAGTCATTTCTAACCTATCCATTACAAGTTGTCAAAGATATGTTAGAGGTTTTCTAGGATTTACAGGGTATTATCGAAGATTTATAGAAAAATTTACCAAGATAGCATCTCCACTCTTCAAATTACTCACCAAGGATTGTGAATTCAAGTGGACTTCTGATTGCCAGTTAGCTTTTGAAACCCTGAAAACCAAAATTTCTGAAGCACCTATATTAAGGGGACCTAACTGGAAGTTACCTTTTCAAATCTCAACAGATGCTTCCGATACAGCTCTAGGAGCAGTATTGGGACAAAAAGATTTAATTCCCTATGCCATCTATTATACCAGTAAAAATTTGACTCCTGCAGAGTTAAACTATACTGTAACTGAAAAAGAGTTTTTAGCTGTTGTTCATGCCATAAACAAATTTAGACACTATATAACATGCTATGAAACTTTTGTTCACACTGATCATTCTGCAATTAGATACTTAATGAACAAATCAATCACTAATGGCAGAGTTATAAGATGGTTGTTGCTCTTACAAGAATTCAACATTACTATTCTAGATGGGCCTGGAAAACAAAACACAGTAGCTGATTTCCTATCTAGACTCCAAAATATCAAAGATGACACTCCGGTTGAAGATCAATTTCCTGATGAATATCTTTTTGCAATCTCTACTCAAACTCCATGGTTTGCCGATATTGCTAATTATTTAGTTTCAGGAAAATTTCCTTCAATTATGAATGCAAGGGATAAAAGAAAAATCATTTGTGATAGTGCAAAATATTCATGGGTTGCTAATGAGTTGTACAAGACAGGTCCAGATTTGATCATTAGAAGGTGTGTTCGTGGAGATGAGATGCCTGAGATTCTCAAGGCATGTCATGATGAACCTTGTGGCAGACACTTTGCAGATAAGAGGACAGCCTATAAGATCCTTAATTTAGGATATTATTGGCCATCCTTGTTTAAAGATGCTAAAGAGTATGTCAAAAGGTGTGATAGTTGCCAAAGGGTAGGGAAACCTTCTCCTTCATGTGAGATGCCATTACAACCTCAGGTACATATTGAACCTTTTGAAAAATGGGCTTTGGATTTTGTAGGGCCTATTAGTCCTCCATCAAGACAAAAGAAATATATATTAGTTTGCACTGATTATGTTACTAAATGGGTAGAAGCTAAACCATTAGTTGTTGCTAATGAAGCATCTGTAGTTACTTTTCTTTTTGAGGATATTTTTACTCGTTTTGGTGTCCCAAGGGAAATTGTTACAGATCAAGGAGCTCAATTTACATCAAAGCTAGTGGAGCAAATGATGGAGAAGTACAAAATCAGACATAGAACATCTACTCATTATCATCCACAAGCAAATGGTCAAGTGGAATCCACTAATAAGGTCATTGAAGGAATCCTAACAAAGACTGTTCATCTACATAGAAGAGATTGGGTAGATAGGCTTCCTGAAGCCTTGTGGGCCTATAGAACTACATGGAGAAACACAATAGGCCATACTCCTTATGAGCTTGTTTATGGAAAGCAAGTTTTGTTTCCCATAGAGTTCCAAATTCAAACCTTCAAAATGGTAGTTCAGTTAGGACTTGATTTAACGGAGGCACAAAAACATAGACTGGAGCAAATTAATGAATTGGATGAGATCAGACAAGATGCAGTTCAGAAAACAAGTCTAGTCCAACAAAAAAGGGCTAGATGGCATGACAAGTACATCAAAGAGAAGAAATTCAAAGAAGGTGACTGGGCTCTCTTGTTTGATTCAAAATTCAAGGATTTTCAAGGTAAATTTCAGACACATTGGCTTGGTCCATATGAAATTGTTGAAATTTTTGATAATGGGGCAGTAAAAATCAGAACTATAGATGAAGAAGAGGTCACTTTTCTTGTGAATGGTCATAGATTGAAGTTGTATCACAAACCACTCTCAAGAGAAGAATTTGTCAAGAAGTTCCAAGAAAGCAGTGATGTGAAGTTAATGAAGAAGAATTCTTCTTCTTCATCAACTTGATTAAATTTTCTGAAGTATTTCTTTGAAAAAAAAATAAAAAAATAAATAAAAAATTAAAAAAATAAAAAAATAAATAAAAAATAAATAAAAAATTAAAAAATAAAGGTATAAACATGAAAACCAATCATTGATTGGCATGTTTATACAGAAAAGATAGGGTGAAAATCAGAGTCTCTCTGACACTCTAACTTTTCCATTTTGTTTTTGCAAGCAACTGTTACAAAATCATAAGTTCAGATCCATAGTGCTTATGATCCATCTCATTTCATTTCACTCCATTCACTTATCCATCCATATTCCATTTCATTCATTTCATTCATACTCTACTTCATTCCATGTTTCATTCATCTCATTCC